>WNWK01000059.1:940000-972566 GCA_009830355.1 Cherax destructor
GACTTCGTGTCATGGGTGGTGAGATAAGCCTGAGGGTGGACTGCCTACAATGCATTATCTGCCTACTGTGTGGGCGAAACGTTGCAGCAATAAAAATACCCAGCTGTTGCATCAACTTGTCAGCATTTTATACCATTTTTAACATTTTTTTTTCTTGGCTTCCTACTATTTATATCACTGTTCGTGTTTTTCGCTGTTATTTGTGTTACTGTTTTTATTCGTGTTACTGTTTGTTTTTCATGTTACTGTTCGTTATGCATGTCTTTGTTATTCACGCTACTGTTTGCTATTTATGTTGGTGTTTGTTATTCATGTTGCTGTTTGTTATTCATGTTATTGTTATGCTGCTGTCCGTTTGATATTTATGCTACTGTTTGTTGTTCTTACCGTCTGTTATTCATGTTACAGTTGATATTTATGTTCCTGTTTACTCTTCATGTTACTGTTATTCATGATAGTATTTGTTATTAATGGAACTGTCCGCTTATTATTTATGTTACTGTTTGTTGTTGTTACCGTTTGTTAGTTATTCATGTTGCTGTTTGTTATTCATGTCACTTATCGTTTCTTTTGTTACTTTTGTTACTATTTGTTTTTATGTCACTATTGTCTGTTATTCGTGTCACTCTCTTTTATTCAAATTAGTATTCGTAGGTTATTCATTATATTCTGTTATGAATCTTTAAGTATACATTTTGAGTTATTGTAGTTCTGTTATTCATGTAACTTGTCTGTTATTCACTTTCCTGCGATATCTGAAAAATAACAGCTACGAATGTACACTGTTAAATGAATAACTGACCATTTCCGGTGCTATTAAATTAGCTGTCGTTATATATGATGAATGGAGGAGTTTGATATGTTCTAAATGTATATATTGGCTTTCAGTTATTGCTGCCGAGGGATGTGGGGCCGAGCAAGGTGGTGTGGGCTGGACAAGTTAGTGTGGGCTGGACAAGGTGGTATGGGATGGACAAGGTTGTGTGAGGTGAGCAACTCTCGTGGGCCGAGGAGAGGAGAAAGATTTAAGAGAGTTGCTAAGGTGGTTGGGATAGCTGTTATGGAGAAAAAAAATGACTTTGGTGAGGAAATGGGATTATTTTCAGACCTAAAGAAAATTATATATATTGTTCTTTCTTTTTCCTCTCTTTTCACAGTTTTTTTTTCACTCACTTTAGTTTACCTCCCCTTAAATTTCCATTATACTTCCAAGTCCAAGTTATAAATTAATACCAGAACTTTTATTTTAATTATATATCCCATCATTACTACTTAATATCTCCTAAATCTGTATTTATCTCCTAAATCTGTCTCTTGAAATTGCGTTTCATTTTAAAATCAATTTTTAATTTTATGTCTTTCACTAAATGCTCCATTTTCACTAAAATTTATATTTATTACAGTATTATGTAATTTTGTATTTTAGCGTGTCCATTTATAAATATGCAGTAGTGTGTGTGTGTGTGTGTTGTACTCACCTAGTTGTACTCACCTAGTTGTGGTTGCAGGGGTCGAGTCGTAGCTCAGGGCCCCGCCTCTTCACTGGCAGCTACTGGGTCACTCTCCCTGCGTCATGAGCTTTATCATACCTCTGCTTAAAGCTATGTATTGAGCCTGCCTCGACTACATCGCTTCCTAAACTATTCCACTTCCCGACCACTCTGTGACTGAAGAAATACTTCCTAACATCTCTGTGATTCATCTGAGTCTTCAGCTTCCGACTGTGTCCCCTTGTTGCTGTGTCCCATCTCTGGAACATTCAGTCTCTGTCCACTTTGTCAATTCCTCTCAGTATCTTATATGTTGTTATCATATCCCCCCTATCTCTCTTGTCCTTCAGTGTCGTCAGGTCAATTTCCCTTAACCTCTCCTCATAGTACATACCCCTTAGCTCCGGGACTAGTCTTGTTGCAAACCTTTGCACTTTCTCGAGCTTCTTCACGTGCTTGGCTAGGTGTGGGTTCCAAACTGGTGCTGCATACTCCAGTATGGGCCTAACGTACACAGTATACGGGGTCCTGAACGATTCTTTATTAAGATGTCGGAATGCTGTTCTTAGGTTTGCTAGGCGCCCATATGCTGCAGCAGTTATTTGGTTGATGTGCGACTCAGGAGATGTTCCTGGTGTTATACTCACCCCAAGATCTTTTTTCCTTGACTGAGGTTTGCAGTCTCTGGCCCCCTAGACTGTACTCCGTCTGCATATGTGTGTGTGTGTGTGTGTGTGTGTGTGTGTTTGCATGCGTACACGCACATACATTATATATATATATATATATATATATAAATATGTCGTGCCGAATAAGTAAAACATACGATTTTCGCTTAAATAGCAACGCACTTCTTGCCGAATAGGGCAAGCGAAAATTTGTGCATGCAATAATTTCGCAAAAATCATTCAGAACATAACGAATAAAATGTATTTCATTATGTTTATTATTAAGTTATTTTAAACTTATATAAAATATATTTAGTTGGATCAGGTTAAACTAAATTGCGCTCGCTATAATAAGGTTAGGTAAGTTTCCTAATGTTCTTTAGGTACAAAATCATTAATTTTTATATTAACATAAATGAAAAAAATGAATCTCTAAATGTATAAGAGAAAATTTTAGAAAGGACTTAATTTTAAATGAGTTCTTGCTAATATTCGGCACGACATTATATATATATATATACACACACACTTGGAAGCACAACATAAATGATATCAGGACCTACATCTCAAACACTTCATCCAGCTCCCCGGCGGTGGGCCGTGTACCCAGAATGCTGCAGGCATTTTCCTCTCTGGATCGCAACACTGAGTCTTTGAAAGACGAATATTTAGTGCACGAAATGCTATGCATAACTGAGCTTTACGTTTAAGGATTCACTGTATAATGTTTACTATCTATTGTAACTGTATTTCATTTTCTTGGAAATTTTATTATGATGATTATCACAACAGTGTCACTATCACATCTGCGGGAAACTGATAGTATGGATAATGAGAACTTTCAAGACAAGAGATGCCAAGCTAATGATGTTTATTTTTAAATCACTTGTTCTCTCTAGGCTAGAATACTGCTGTACATTAACATCTCCATTAAAGGCAGGTAAAATTGCAGATCTAGAGAATGTACAGAGAACCCTTACTGCACGTATAAGTTCCATCAAACATTTTAACTACTGGGAACGCTTGGAAGCACTTGACTGTACTCACTGGAGCGCAGGCGAGAGAGATACATCATAATCTACACCTAGAAGATCCTTGAGGGACCTGTCTCTAATCTGCACACAGAAATCACTCCCTACGAAAGCAAAAGACTTGACAAGCGATGCAACATTCCCCCAGTGAAAAGTAGGGGCACCATTAGTACACTAAGAGAAAACACAATAAGTGTCCGGGGCCCAAGACTGTTCAACAGCCTCCCACCAGCCATAAGGAGAATTACCAAATAGACCCCTGGTTGTCTTCAAGAGGGAGCTGGACAAATACCTAAAGTCAGTGCTAGATCAGCCGGGCTGTGGTTCGAACGTTGGACTACGTGCGGCCAGCAGTAACAGCCTCCTTGATCAGGCCCTGATCCACCAGGAGGCCTGGTCATAGACCGGGCCGCGAGGGCGTTTATCCCCGGAATGCCCTCCAGGTAGACTCGATAGGTAGACCCTTATATTCGTTATTCTCTCCTCATCTGCTTTTCCTCTCATCCATCTCTGTCTCTCCTTTCTCTTCTTTTCCTTTCACCTCTTTATCACGGTCACCCAGCCTCCCTCCGTACTTTCATCTCGCTTCTCTCTCGCCAAATTTTCCTCTTTTACCACCTCTCTTTTGTCTCTTTTTTCCCTTCCTTAATCATCAAATGTCCTCTTTTCGTTTCCCCATTACACTGTTCCCTTTCTACCTTTTCTCTTTGTCTCTTTTCACTCACAACTATCTCTCCTCTCCCTTTTTCCTCAGCTCTTTCATTTTCCTCTCCCAGCTTACTCCCACCTTCTATACCCAGTGCCCTCTTTTTTTTTTCCCTTTCCACAGTTTCCTCTTCAACCCTTCTACCAAGCTCCTCCTTTTCCCAGCCTCGTCTTTTCCTTTTTTTTAGAGGTCCCCTCTTCACCCCCTCCCTTTCCGTCCCTTTTCCCCACCTCTTCCCTCTCCCTCCCCCTCTCTGCTACGGTAGATGACTCACAACACATATACCAAATTGCACTGCATTCCTAGCCGTTTAATTAGCTTGCATTATCTCGTATTACTCAGCAAATTACTGCATTAGGGCGAACGAGGTTGTATCACCCCACCCCTCATACATACACATATATGCATACATGCACGCATACAAACATGCACGAATTTTCACTCGTGCATATGCACACTTAAGAACGTATTCACTCTCGCGCAAATACTCACTCACGCAGACACACGCAATAATTGAGCAAGGAACCGAGACTCGACTTCTGTAATTTCAAAGTGGTGAGTGCATCGCGCGCGCGCGAGCGCACACACACACACACACACACACACACACGTTGTGGGCAAAATTCAGAGTCGAAACGATTGAAAACATTTTAACATGCTAAGTAACTCACGAGAGTGAGGGACAAACACACAATCGTAGGTAACTCGTTGGTTAATAGAGACTACCCACGGAGGTACTAACATCCTGCACTATGAGTTTTAAACGATAGCTGGTTAAAGTTTTTTTCCCTGGCAGGATTGTGGTTTTGCTTTTTTCCTGTTTCATGAACACGCGTAAAATAACAGGTAAAACTAAATATTCTAACTTCCACATAATTTCAGATACCGCTGTATGTATTACCCAAACTGATTTAGATCTTCACATAATACGACGTATCCTAAGTGACTCTGACATAGGAGGGATAAACTAAGGAGCGTGTAATCACAGTGGCCTGTTTTTTAGTAATGTAGAAATGGGAATGCAGACCTGAGCAAAGGCAGAAGCGACCAGGAGACCAGCCTATAGAAAGGAAAACTTAAAATGAGAATTAATGGTTCAACAGACTGTGCAAATAAGCCAGACTGTACAGATAAAAGAAGTTGTAAAAAAGGCACTATATACCATCAAACGGGAAGGAAACTGAAAAGATGTTGAAAAATAATATCGCAAAGAAAATTGCACTAAAGTTTCTATACTGCAACAAATGAAAGAAAATTATAGTTAATGACCATGGATTTCTAATGGAGAATGAAAATGAAGCTTAAAATGAAATCAACAGCAAATTTCAGAGAATTTTCATATTTTAATAGAAATGGGAAGTGGAGTGGCTGCTAGTAGAGCTATCAAGAAGTGGCAGGAGCAATGACAAACACCCACATTCAAAAAGAGGAGATAAACAGGGGGCACTAAATTACAGACTAGTATCCTTGATAAGCACGACATACATAGTGATGAGAGAATATTAAGATACCATTTTACGGGGCTCACTAAAACGCAATGGATTCCTCATAGTCCAGTGTCAAGGATTCATTATCGGGGAATCCTGTCTGCAAAACTTAACAGAATCCTTCGACAGACTTGGGAAACTCATGAAAGGTAAATAAATGTTAGTGAAATAATGTAAAGAAAACATATACTAAATAGTAGCAGCTCTCAAAATATAACTATGAAAGAAACTTTGGTGTCAGCATCATACTAAGCGTGTCTCTGGAAGCACACACAAACCTGATAATGTAGGCGGTATACTGCAAACAAAAAACATAGGAATAACCCTCAAGAATTTGAAAGAGCTGAAGACTCTATGTATGTCGGATAAATCGTAGAATATGCGACACTGGATTGGTAGCCCACATTTAATAAAATACAAGAAGAAAATTTCGAAGATCTAATGGCTTACCATGAGGCTAGTACCGGAACTGAGATGTACAATACACGACACAAAAACTTGAACTCGCGACGCTAGAAGAATGATAGGATGAGACACGATATAAAAAAAGGACATACAGAGCGACTGTTCAGCACGAGTGGAACAAGATCGAAGCGACATAAAAACTGAAGATACAGATGACTCGGACATGTAAGAAAAGACTTGCAACAAACTAGAAAACGGCATTAATAGAAGCGGAAAAAGTATGCAGGCTCTTAAATGCAGTATCTACACTTTTTATTAGCCCATCAACGTATCAGTACCAACATGTAAAATGCTGAACATACATTTCCAAAACTTTTGTAGCCTCAACATGCGGTCATTTCAAATACTTATTCAAAATGCTGAACATACATTTCTAAAACTATAGTAGCCCCAACATGGTCATTTCAAATACTTATTCAAAATGCTGAACATACATTTCTAAAACTATAGTAGCCCCAACATGCGGTCATTTCAAATACTTATTCAGTAGTATAGCATTATAATAGCTGCCAGAACTACGGTAGTAGCTCTCAGCAGACAGAAGACCAAAAACTGATCATCCTTCTTGAATCCCTTAGGCCCAGGACCGATGACTTGAGGGAGGAGCGAGGCTCTGCCCCTATTTTTTTTATCTTTTTCCCTACCTCTTCTATCTACTCTTTAGCCTTCAACCCATCTTATAACTCACCGTTTTATTATTGTTTACTAATGTTTCTGCAACTATTTTTTATCGCGAAATGCTATACATCCTTTGTTCTGTGATTATTGTATATGATTTGAAATATACAATCCGAATGGCACTGCTGCAATTACTATCACTTCTACATCCTCGACCAGTTCCACATTCCGTTTCAGCAGCTCTTCTCCTCCTCTCCATATATGCTTTTCCATCTCCACCTACTGACTTCCACTTATTCCTCCTCCTCCAGGAGCACAACGTCTCACGTTATTTCCCCAAGACTCACTTAAGCGGGCAGGCCATATCCGGGGGAGGACGTGGAGGCTATGACCACCATGTATTGGTGATGCCTCGAGCGAGGGAAGAAGGGAGGGAGGGGGTGGGTGAGATGATAGAGAGGAGGGGTAAAGAATGGAGGGGTGATGTGGAGAGGAAGGGAAGGAAGGAGTGATGAGAGGAGGGGAAGAGTGATGAGAAGAGAGATAAGGAGACGAG
The DNA here is from genome assembly GCA_009830355.1 of Cherax destructor. Taxonomy (NCBI): domain Eukaryota; kingdom Metazoa; phylum Arthropoda; class Malacostraca; order Decapoda; family Parastacidae; genus Cherax; species Cherax destructor. Next base: position 947,022 of record WNWK01000059.1, read on the forward strand.
GAAGAAAGTAGGAGGGAAGGGTGATGAAGAAGGGATAGAAAGATATTGCGGGAGAGGATGAGGGAAAGGGTGACGAGGGAGGGAGGATTGAAGGATGATAAAAAAAGAGGAAAGGATAAGAGACGATAAAGGAGAAGGAGAGTGTTGATAAGGAACAAAAAACAGTAGGGGAGGAATGAACGGATAATAGGAAAGGGGAGAATGAAGAGAGGGGGTGCCTAGAAAGCGTGGAAAGAAGAGATGGAAAGGTGACAGTGATATGAGAAGGAATAACTGATGAGAAAAGGGAGAGGAATCATGTAATAGTTGAGAAGAAGGCGGATAGGAGATAGGTAAGGGAAGAATTATGAAAAAGAGGGAGGGAGAAATAGGAATAAGGCAAGAATAAGGTGTGAAATAGGAAAGAAGATAGTTAAAGAGAGAGAGAGAGAGAGAGAGAGAGAGAGAGAGAGAGAGAGAGGAAGAGATTTGCGATAGGGAGAAGTGCATGGTAGGAAGGGTAAACAGTTTTGGAATAGGAGCAGAGATGAATGGATAGGAAGTAATGTGTACAAATGAAGAGATATATGAGGGAAGAATGAAGGAAATGCTGATGTAAGGGAACAGGGGGTAAGAGAGGAGGGAAATTAGGCCGGAGAGATACACAGACATTGAAATGAATTGATGGGAGGAGTGATAAGGATGAAGGGGAGTAGAAAGGAGGAGTGATAAGTAGGAAGGAGAGTAGGTGGTAGGAGTGATAAGAAAGAAGGGGAGTAAAAGGGAAGGTGAGTAGAGGGAAGGGGTGATAAGAAATTGGAATGGCAACTTTAAACAAGAAGTCCAAGGGGTGAGTGACTCTTCGAGAGTATCATCGGAGGCTGGAGTTAACCTTGTCACCTCAGTAGTTGTTTAGGAGCTTAGACAACATGGCATTTAAGATGCTACGCAGAAATTATCATGCTAAAGGTGGCAAAAGAATGGAATCAACATCTAATCAATCCAGAGGATTGTAGTCAGATTTGGCCCAGAACTCGGAAAAATAAACTGAGTAGAACTGAAAAAACTGATACCCATACTACTAAAAATAAAACACGAAGATTTGTTGAAAATATGATCATGACATACAAGATACAGAAGGGGATCGACAGAGTGAAAAGTTAGTGTTTGAATTGAGAAGGACAACGCCAAGGGGCAAAAGTGTAAGATGAAAATCCAAATGAACTGCAGGGATCTTTGAAAACACCTTTTCATTTTTTAAGGATAGGGAAAAAGGGGAACGATATGGAGAAGCTAGCGGAGAAAATCTCCATGCAGAGTTTCAAGAATATATATTTATATATATATGATAGGATCAAGGGGAATCATCATAACGACTTAGAAAATTCTCGAAGGAGCAGATAGGGTGGGCATGGACAGACATTTCGGAAGGCGATAAACATATACTCGAGGGCACAGTTGGAAATTAGAACCCAGTAGCATTTTTTTATCCTTATAGTGATCAAGAAGTGGAATGACTCGGACAACGATGGGCTAGAAACAATATATATATATACACAGCTTTATGACTAGGTATGATAGGCTGTCAAAGAAAGTGAACCCAGAAACTGTCAGTGTAAGAGGCAGAGCCAGAAGCTGAGACTCGACCTCGACAACCAAAAAAGGAGACACACACCATCACCACAATCTCACTAATTACATGCATTGCGCAGGGTGATCAGAAAAAATAATCCAGTTGCTTAGATCAAATAGTATTTCATCAAGTTAGATCAGGTGATAGAGCCTATCTCTGCACTGCCGAAGCCTCAAGCAAAAATGTATACAATCTCGTTACTGTATCATTTCTACGCGTTTTCAGTGACGGTGATCCACTTTCCAGCCGGTATAAAAGACGTCCCTTCAAAAGCTACTATATTATTATTTTAGCCCAGAAATGTCGCTTATTGTCCAACATCTCTGTCAAAAGAAAAGAAAAGAAAAAAAGAGGGATTATTGCCAGCCCCTCTTCCTGTATCCCACCCCGAGAAAATTTCTGTATCCGGATATCGTCCGCTTAAGCCGTAAAGACGTCGCGGGAATACCGGAAGGTTAGGTCACTGAAACTATTAAATCTGCGGCACAGAATTTCCTGCCTCAGAGCTTTCCATTACACTTTCGATACAGTCTATCATTCTCGGATGTTTAGGTCCATAGTCCGTCCACACTACTTCCCCCTCGACCACACACTGCCCCCCTTCCCCATCATCCCCAACAACATAACCCCTGTCCACCACATTACAACCCCACCCCCACCACTACCCCTTCTCCAACCCACCCAACATGTACGTGGGAAGGCACTGGCCCCTCGCCCGACCACCCTCCAACTCTGCCTTAACTCATGTTGTCAAGACAATTACTCACACTTGGCTCAACCTCTTCACGTGCTACACACATTCCTTCCACACTCCTACGACGAGCACGCACGCGCGTGCATCCCCCGTCCCTACAAACACACACGTCGTGTAAATAAGTTTATTAAAGTATTCACAAATACTGTTACATAGATTATCATAAATAGCAACATATGTGTAGAGAACCTAGGATAAAACAAAAAAGTAAGACAAAGTGACTTACTTCCATTCAAGTCCTTGGGGTGGGGTTCTTGGAGGGGCAAATGATAGCGAAGGAAACACTGTAGATCGCTATACGGAGGCGTTATTATTGGTATTATTTGGAGAGCCCAGCCTGACCACGTCTGCCTGTCTCTAGGTCTATCAAGTGAGAAAGATATCTATCCGAGCATGCGTAGGGCGCAGCAAAGCTTGACAGGGAGCGTGACTATAATCAACTATCAGTGCCTATAATACTACACAAGTATTACATTGGTAACACACACATACTCCAAGAGATACGATAATGCTCATGGAGCAAGGAGACATAGCGACAAACGAAGAGGCGAGGCCAAGAGCTGTGACTCGACTCTTGCAACTACAAAAAGTCGAGTACAAATAAGTTAGTTTACACACACACACACATACACCGTGTACGTTAGGCCTATATTGGAGTATGCAGCACCAGTTTGGAACCCACAACTAGCCAAGCACGTAAGTAAATTAGAGAAAGTGCAAAGGTTTGCAACAAAACTAGTCCCTTAGCTATGAGGCATGTCCTACAAGGAGAGGTTAAGAGAAATCGACCTGACAACACTGGAAGACAGGATAGGGGGATATGACAACGACATATAAAATACTGAGAGGAATCGACAAGGTGGACAGAGGCAAGATGTTCCAGAGATGGGACACAGCAACTAGGGGTCACATTTGGAAATTGAAGACTCAGATGAATCACAGGGATGTTAGGAAGTATTTCTTCAGTCACAGAGTTGACAGGAAGTGGAATAGTCTGGGAAGTGATGTAGTAGAGGCAGGATCCATACATAGATTTAAGAAGAGGTATGATAAATCTCATGGAGCAGGAAGAGTGACCTAGTAGCGACCAGTGATGAGGTAGGGCCAGGAGCTGTGACTCGACCCCTGCAATCATAACTAGGTGAGTACACACACCAACATAAAACAGACCAAGTGTCTATCGACAAGTACATATGGCAACTAGTAACTAGACACACACACACACACACACACACACACACACACACACACACACACAGTACGTGCATACATATATGCACAAGCGTGGCAGATTAACGCATCCAGCGAATTATCAGAGGAATTTTAAGAGAAAACGGAGTGAATTTACGTGTCATTCTTTGGTCAGGTTAGGTCAGGTTATAGTAGGTTAACGAAAAATAGCCAAAATTGCTCAAGTAAAACGTAATACTAAAAAGAAAGTACGAATAACTAGCAGTGAAATTTGATCTATCGATGTGAACACGTTTTTTTGTCACAAACATTTAATCCAGATATAAATGCGTCATTCTCGTTTACTCCCTTTTTCATGTAATGAAAAAAAATGTTTGTGGATTATTAACCGAGGATGGTTAATAGCCTCCATAGTTCAGATTTACCTGTCTGATAGGTTCGTAGAATATAAATATATTACATTAACTGTTTTCCAATTTATTGGTAGTACCTTCCAGAGGGATCCTTGATACCGTTGAAGAACTTTATATTCAAGGAACTGGAGCTTTCCGTCCCCTTCTTGGATCGAACCTGTATTTTTTTATCGCTTTCCTATTATAATAGTAATGAGTAATAATAATAATCATACATTTTAAAAATAATAATTATAATGGAGGGTGTGAAGATTTTAAATAGGGGCATGAACATCTAGCAGGTTTGTGGGAGCGTTTTTGTATCGGAGTTTCAGTAGGGACAAGTAGTTGTAAGGATTTGACTTGCTGTTGGAGTGTGAGCCAGCTAACATACATGAAGGTATTGAGTCTTAGACGTGGGAAGCACAGTGCCTGCACTCTGAAGAATGGGTTGCAGTTTGGAGGGTAATTTGAATTGCGATGTCTGTCCCCCTCTGGTAAAACGGCAAATAATTAAATAATAGTTATTGTTTCTATTTTTTTTTCTTTTTGGTATCCCTACCTTAGTACTAGACAACCCATTTTGTAAAAAAAAAAAAAAAAAAAAAAATTGTTCCGTTTCTGGTGATTTTTTTCAAGATTTTGGCTAGTGATTCACAGTGCTTGTTTAGGTACTAGTGCTCTCATTTATCCAGCTCAGCAGTCTTTTCACTTCCCTTCATGAGAGATATATATTTTTTTTACTGGTCTACCCAGACTCTTTGTCATTGGTTTTGTCCTGGACTTTCACAATGAACACCACCTTCACTCCCCTGCTAAACTGCTTGACGACATCCTAGTCAATCTCAGTAGGCTCTTCCCTTCCTTACATATCCTTATTCCTTGAATCTTTACGGTGGCATTCCTCTGATGAAACTGTGTGGTAATTCTAGTTCTGATTTCATCTCAGGTCACCATGATATATAATGTAACAAGTCACCATGATATATAATGTATCAGATCACCATGATGTATAATTTATCAGATCACTATGATATGTAATGTAACAGGTCACCATGATATATAATGCATCAAGTCACCATGATATATAATGCATCAAGTCACCATGATATATAATGTATCAGGTCATCATGTTGTATCATTTATCAGTCACTATGATGTGTAATGTATTGTATCGGTTCACGAAGATGTGTAATGTTTCACGTCACTATGGTATTGATCCATTGCTCCTGAGCCTCTTCGTAATTACCAAGCTGCCTTCTGTTTCTCTTTTTATCCTGGCATATCCTTTTCTGACAACTGTAATAGCTTCTCAGATCTTTGATTTTCTTTTCATTCTGTAGTTTTTTTCAGTTCACCAGAACTTATTTACTTTGCTGCTCTATATTTTGAGTGAATCAGGGGTTCTGTTCTTTCTGTGGCCACTTTCTTTTTCTTTTTTTTGCCGATTTCTCCTCAGCTTCTCGTCACTTCACAGTTTGGTACTCCTCGATCGGTGATTATTCTACCATTTATCTTTTCAACTGTACTTCTTTCAGAAGTTACCCTCCGAAACTCATCTCTAAGTTCACATCTAAAAGGAAATGAAAGATCAGGACTGTGTAGTCAGTGGCCAGCAAGACTATCAATAGTCTGTTTTCAATATTTATGCTGCAGTTGAGGCTGTTGTAATCACATCCTTCATGGCTTTAATCATGTCCCAGTTATTATTTTCGCACATGTGTCTCGGTCTTCTGGCTTAGTAACTGGCTGCAGAATATGACTACTACAAGTCTCACGAAATCGTAATGAGACTCTGTGACCGCGGGTTCGAACCCCACCCGAGGTATAGTATGACTACTACAATATGTTAACATGTAATTTTTACCAATATATCTTTTTTTTCTCGTCACTGTACAGTTTAACCAAGTTCTCATAGCATTAAGTATTCTAGACTAATAAACTCACTTTATAACCTCTGTTTTCATGCCCCATGGCTTCATCAACTGTGTTACTTGTACCCTTCGTACCAAATAAGTGAACACGGTCACAGGATCGAAAACGTTTTCTAATGACTTTTAATTATTTACGCAAGTGTTATTTCCTCATTTTTTTCAGTAACATATACTATTTTTAACAATCTTCCCAATTAATTAACCGGTATGTTTATTATTTATATTAATATTTTTTAGTTTGCAAGAATTATGCTCCAGTTATTGGGCTTACGTAATTTTTGGTTGACTAGCTAACTCTCCCTTTATTTTTTTTGTGTGAGTGTATGCGTATGCATGTATGTATGCATGTTGTACTCACCTATATATATTTGAAATGGTTGGGACTGGCCCCGTCTCTTATTTCTATACAGAAAAAAAATGTTGTTGATGCCAAATCAAGAAAGAGCTCAAGACTATGGATTTAGAATTGATAAAAAGCATATTAATTAATAGAAATCTCAAAATAATAGACTGACAATAGCGTTGTAGATTAGTGAACAAGCTGCCAAGTAGCGTCATTAAAGCTAATCCCCTGGGAAGCTTTGACAAGAATATGAGTTGAAATGGTTGAGTGTTAAATGGACAAGCCTAGCAAGGGGCAGGGAACCTATCCCAACGGTCCACTAGCCTTAAGTTCTTGTATTTATGGCAGTGGTTCGTGCCTATTCTTTCACTCCTTCCTTCGTTTGTCTTCGATTCCTTGTATATCATTTATAGTTTATTATGTAAAAACCTTTGGGAAGGTCGTCCCTCCCTCTGTTTTTACCCTCCTTAGCCAATCCTTATTTTTCTTTCTCTTCCTTCTCCTCAGCTTAACTCCTTATCTTTCCCATTCTCCTTTTACTACTATTTATTTTACTCCTCATTCTTTCTCCACCCTCCTGTTTCCCATCGTCGAAGGTGTAACAGTCAACTGTCCCACACCTCGTCAGTCAACATAAGTCAGTTGGTCAGTCACCATCTGCGCTGCTGCTGCTGTCTCTCAGTTCCTTGAATAATCGCTGCGAGTATTTCAGCTAAATTTCCATTTGTATCCATTAGAATATACTGCTGTTTCTGGTATTACCACTGCCTACTACTTCCACTGCTGTTACTATTACTACTACTATTATTACTACTACTGCTGCTGCCGCTGCTACGATTACAAATGTCTTTATTACTCCTACTATAACTGATGCCACTACTTTAATTGCTACTACAACTGGTACTGTTGCTACTGGTTGTCCTACTACTATTGCAACGACTGCTATTCCATCTACTGCTACTATTGCTGCTAATACAACTGCTGCTGTTATTACTACTGCAACTATTCCTATGACTGCAGATATTTCTATTATTACTATAATTACTGCTCCTACCTGAGCTGTTACTACTATTTCTACGACCACAAATGCTTCAACTACTTACATAACTATTACTACCACCTCAGCTGCTACTATTACTGCCTCCCATACTGCCATTATTACTGCTGCTGCTGTTGCCTATGATGCCGCTTGAACTGCTGCATCTTCTGCTGCTAGCAAGCTATTAATATTACTGCTATTAATACTGCATTTACAACTATTAATATTATAATTAAAACTGCTACTACTTCTGTTATCACTTTTACTATTATTATTACTACTACTGCTGCTACTGCTTCTACTGTCACCACTACTAATAATAATTCTACGACTACGAAGACAACTGCTATCCTCCCACTACTCCAAGCGGTGGCAGCTCAACCATTCCCATTCCCATTCCCAGTGTTCCAGGCCGTTGTAATGAACCATTGCCATCAGCACCATTATCCTCAACACAGCGGCACAGAATGCGCGTGCGCAGGCCAACTCCTTCCACAGAGGTATTTCCTGAGAGCCTTTGTGCAATAATATCTCTGAATCTATTGATTGCTGTGTTATTTCTCAGGATGATTTCACGTTCTATGTGCTTCACTCTATCTGTCTCTCTCTTTCACTCTCTCTTTTCTTTCTCTCTCTCTTTCATACACATACACACAAACACACATTGCTGGGCCAGGAGTTGTGGCTCGACCCCTGTAACCACAAATAAATGAGTACACAAACTCACATATTTGTCAGTTACTGCCTTTCTGTATGTAACTGGCAATTTGTAAATACCTGTTTCAGTTTCCGGAGGCGAGCTCTGGCTATTGGGCTCTCTCTGAACTTATGGTGTGTGTGTGTGTGTGTGTGTGTGTGTGTTTCCTCTGCCTCGACACAAACTTGTTTTGAACTATGGGGGGCCCAGAACGGTCAATTACCAGTGAATGTATTGGCCCAGCTTCCCAACTTGGTATTCTGCCTTGGTAGTTTCACGGACCGCGACGCGAAATACCAGCTCTTCATACTCGGACGTCTGACGGTGGTCCGAAGTGGACGAGGAGAAGTAGTGAGGAGTGTAGGTACAGCCTCGTCTCTCTCTCACTCTCTCTCTCTCTCTCTCTCTCTCTCTCTCTAGCCCCTTTGCTTATCCGTCAGTCCGTCTCCGCCCCTTTCCGTGATTATTACTGTTTTGCTCAGTCTTCCTTTAGTTGCAGAATGGTGTGATATTACTCGTTTGAAATTTGGTGATCGTAGTTACGGGAGCAGAACCGTGCTCTCAGTCTTCAGTATTTACTTCGTCATGAAGGTTAATAAAGCCTCTAGTGGTTGTAGCATATGCTATTCTTCTTGTTTCCCATTCCAGCAGTCTTAACGCTATTGCAATGTTAGCATTTAAATGGGAGTACTGATAAACATGTTTTTATTGGGACAACGTTTTTCTCCGTGTAGAGCTATTTGAATTTGAGTTGATTAAGTTCTTCACCGAGCTTAGCATCGTCTCAACAAAAGTATCGTATAGCTGGTGGTGTACAGGTGATAGCCTACCTCAACCTTCTTTTGGCCGATAAATTTGAAACCTAATAAACTAACCGCACACTGTGAAGCTATATTCTTTTAGCGTCTTGCTGTTTGTTTTACTCAAGTTGTTTTCTTTGTTATTAAAGTGAAAAAAGGTCTTAATTATTATTTCTTGAGTTCGTTCACGATTTTTACGTGCGCATATCTCTAATTCATCTAGTGGTACTTGTGGGGTCCAGTACACGAACCCTTGTCACGGTCTTTCAGTTGCTAACGAAAAATTACAAATTGTTTCGTGATGCCAATTACACCTGCACTCAAGACTGTCTGTGGGTTCTGCTTCCTCCACTTTATCGTCCAGATCGTTCCACTTCCTAACTATCCTTGGAGTGAATAAGTACTTTTTTTTAACATTCCCGCTACTCATTTACATCATTAACGTTCTATGTTTTCTTGTCACCGGGCCTTTCTTTACTGTTGTCTCTGTCTACCTCATCGATTCTAAGTATCTTTCACGCCGTAATCATGTCTGGTTACTTCTCTCCTCCATTGTTGTTAGCTGTACTATCTTTAGTCTTCACAGGTCATTCCTATTACTCACGAAATCGTAATGACACGATTGCAAACAAGCCATACCACGGGCGGGGTTAGAACCCGCGATCAGAGTCATAAAACTCCAGACCGACGCGTTAGCCACTGGGCCAGCTAGCCACAATAAGATTCATCCAACTAGGTATAGTTGTGGCTTGCTGGCATAGTGGCTAACGCGTCGGTCTGGAGTTTCATGACACAATGATCGCGGGTTCTAACCCAGCCCGTGGTATGATTTGTCGTTCCTATTACTACGGGACTGTTGTCGTAGTGAATCTACATTTTTTTTTCGATGTGTTTGTTCAGGGAAGGTGCTCCAAGCTTGTTCTTCTTAATTTATGACGAATCTGATATTCGTCACGCATGTTGTAAAGTCCTGGTGGTCTTAGTTGAGGAATCTAAATATCGTTCATGAGTTTGTCGTACACACGCCTGCTGATGTGCACAGTCGGTGATATGCTTGGCGTAATGCTTATTATTAGGACTTATTCATTGACCAAGTTTATCGTTTTGTATATATGTGTATATCTGTGTGTATTTTTGTGCTTTTGTCTGCTGGAAATTTATAAGCTAAATGATACAAGGAAGCTTGTATCGGATTTCCACTCGCTGTATACAGAGTAATCAGAATATGGAGGGGAAATTATTAGAGGCGCTCCTAATACTATCGACAAATTAAAACTCCTAGAAAGAAATCTAAACCCCTAGCACTAAAACCCCCACACTAAACCTGTGGATGAAAGGAACTTGCTACTGTGTAGATAAACTTCATATCTAGTAAGCGTCGACATGAATTAAAAAAATATATATTTTTCTGTACTTTATCATGAGGACATTTGTTATTTTATCCATAGGAAGCGCTAAACAAGTAGGAGCCATACAGCGCCTGGCGAATGTTTACTAGTAGGATTTGAGTCGCGCGCACTGTAAAAAACGGTTTGCTCGATGTACAGCTTTATTAAGTCATTACTTGACAAAACATTAAGCAGAGCGAAACGGCGTCCACAACAACAACAAAAAGCTTGCTCTGCACCTAGAGTCTTTCCACTATACATGTCGGCACTACCTGCCAACCAACACAGCGCGGAGAGTCGCAGCACATCAAGAGACGCAAGGTAATCTCTCTAAAGGGCCGATCCATTTTGATATTATGTTGCCGGTCCAGTATAGTTAGCGGGAGGGTTCATTACTGGAGCGAGAGGCAAAGGAGGGAAGAGAAAATTGGAGAGAAGGGGATGGAATTCAGAATAAGAAAGGAACGGTAGAAAGAGGGAGAGAGAGAGAGAGAGAGCGAAAGAGAGAGAGAGCGAAAGAGAGAGAGAGAGCGAAAGAGAGAGCGAAAGAGAGAGAGAGAGAGAGAGAGAGAGAGAGAGAGAGAGAGAGAGAGAGAGAGAGAGAGAGAGAATAATGAAATTGTAAAATCGCAGGAACAACAGGACAAAAGTGAAGAGATATAAGATACAAGAATATTAGAAATAAAAATAAGAGACGTGATGGGAAATAAAAATAGGGAGGCAGATATTGCAGGAGGGGCAGAAAAAGAGAAGAGAGAATATTTGAATAGTCATGGAAAGAGTTGAGATGGTAAACGAAAGGAAAAGAAAAACCGAAAAAGGGGAGTGAGATCAAAATAGTAGAAGGAAAAAAGTAGAAGTCTGATAATAGAGAGAGATGCATAAAAAGTGGAGAGATGTATGCGAGATATAACTAAAACGTAACGAAAAATTATTTAGGAAAGATGTATAGGCAAGAGGTAAGGACAGTCAAGCACAGAAAAGAGGAAAAACAAGAGACAGAGAGGGAAGGAAGAGTAACGAAAGAGATAATGGGCAGAAAACATAATCAGTAGATAACACGATTGTGCTTCACTGAATGTCAAGAAGCGCTAGACTCGTGTAGATCATTCAACCCATAGCGTATTTGAGGCTCGATCCTCCATCTGCTGATCATGACTCAGTCCTTGGCTAGCCAGAGTGCTTGTGGTTGCCAAGTAGGTGACGAGAGACATACAAGAGTCAGAAGACATGTATAAGGCAGGAAAATAGATTAGTGGCGATGACTAATTGAATTAAATTACTTAAGAGTCATTTACTGTATGATTCATACGGTGCTTGCGTTTTTAATATATAAGTAGATAAAGTGACTGAGAGGCGTAAAGTGTCAGTCTTAGGGAGTTCTAAGAAGTAATTCAGGAGACTTCAATGCACAAAACTGAGAGGCATTGTTGTGGAAGCTGAAGTGGGAATGTTTAGTGTACCTGGAATAAATACCTTTGAGGGACTTTCAAATGAGTTATACTTGTAAAGAGATTTGGTAAAAACAGAACGCTTTTTTACGATATACGATGAATTGCCCAACGAGAACAAGTCTCATAGATTGTGCTGATGGATAAAATATGAGGGGAAGGCGTTTTTATGTACATTTGTTTAAGAGCCGCTAATATGTCTGATAATAACTTACATATACTTAGGGTTTCAACAAGGCTTTGGAAATGGAAGGCTGTAAAGTTTGAATCAAGGAAAAGGAAGGTAGCTTAATTTCATTTGATCAAAAGTCCTTCACCATCAACCAGACAGCCCCCTTTAAGAACTTAAATCAATAATAATATGGAGTACAAGGTAAAAGTTATCTTAGGAAAAGAAAAATCGGGAAATAAAATATTTTAAGAAAAGGCTTGGTAGTGAGGGTTATAAATAACTGCTTGAAGAAATGTTGGCTAGAGTGAGTAAAAGAGAGCAATGGATCAAGTGTGAGGTGGGTTTAAGATTGCAGTGTTATTGAGTTCAGTAGAGGAGTATTACAGAAGGGTAGAAGCACGAGGCAAATGAAATGATTTGCAATAGGATTAGTAGAATATGATAAACGTGAAGAAAAATGGAATTCATGGAAGAGCGGCGAAGGAGTGCAAAGAAATGGCAAATGAGAGAATGCGTGAGACATTGTCAGCAATTTTTTTTTAGAAGAAATTTTAGACAGTTACAAATAATATAGGAATAAAGGGAGGGTAAAATGGGTTAAAACTACTAAGAGTACAAGTGGTGGAATGCTTGATTAATGAAAAAGGTAGAGGTTTTGGATAGACTGAGAGAATAATTTGAGAAATTAATGAAAGTTGATGATGAAATGGAGGCATAGATTTCATTCTTCAGACTAGGAGAATTCAGATCCATTAGAATGAGTGATTAACCAGTGATTATGAACGGAGTGAGTGAAGCAATGAGTAGCTTAAAATTGGGGAAAAGCAGTAGGTATGGATCTGAGTGAAACCGAAGCGATTAAATTTGTTTGGGATAAAGCGTTGGAATGGTTGGTGTGTTTGATCAGTGTATGCATGAAAGACGGAAAGGAAAATAATTGCTTAATGCTAATGAATAGAGCGATTGGAAAGACGAAAAGCATGATTATAAACAAACGGAGAGGATTTTATAGAAAGATGGGTGTATGGATTGAGTTCACTGAAGCACATAAATGAACAATATTTAGAAAATAGAAGAGAGCGGTTTGCTATACACACACACACACACACACACACACACACACACATATATATATATATATATATATATATATATATATATATATATATATATATATATATATATATATATATATATATATATATATATATATATATATATATTAACCAAGACTGACGACAAATGGATCAAAATGTGATGCTGGTAATTTTCCGGATATATCGATCATGAAGCAAATTACTGTATGCTTTAAAGAGATTACCGGGAAAGTAAGGCTCAGGTTGAGTGTGCAGGAAAAGAGGAGAATCTTGTTTATTAAATGTGAGTCTTAGACATGAATGTCACGTCAGTTATTGTTTAATGTTTTATATAGGCGTATTTGCAGTAGAATTTATTGTTATAGTGTTAAAGACGTGCTATTTAAAAAAGAAAAGAAAACTTGAATGCAATACGAGTTGTCACAGTTCTATTGAGTGGTTCAGATGAGAAGCTCTAGGAGCAGGTGAAAGAGTTTGGAAAGATGTGTAGAAAAAACGAAGTTCATTAGAAAAAAGAACTAGGTGGTGAGAATAAGAAGCAAAAAAATATTGGTTGTCAGACTGGAAAGAAGGTATATGGAGCAAGTGGATGAATTTAGATATATTGAATGGAATGTATCGCCATATTGGCCTATTAAGCAAGAGGCAAATTACAGAATAGAGGAGGTAAAAAAAACTGCATTATAAAATAATAATTACAGAAGTTTTTCAAACTATGAAAAATAGAAATAGTGTTTTAAAGTACAGCTGTATAAATTCTTTTATACAGAAGAATGCATTGTGTTTAATTAAATATTGCAGCAAGGAGGTTGAAGATAAATGTGTGTTGTGAATATTATGCAGAAAATTGGTAATGAATACATAATTTGATGGTGAGATAGGATGAAGAGAATAATTCAAAGAACAGATGGTATGAGATGATTTGGTCATGCAGAAAGTTGATTACGAGGGTCTACTATATATCTAGTATAGATGGAAGGTGATGTTCCAGGAAAGATTGGAAGGAGGTTGTGAAGGATCTTAAGAGAGGAGAGGACTGGCACATCCAGCAAATCAATGAGGTGCATGTTAGTGAGTGGAGACACGTGGTCTTCAGTATTTGGTATGCTATAGTACAGTACTTTACACTGAAAATCAAGTGATGATGTATTGCTTTGGTGGGCCGTCATTAAATCACGATTTTATGCCCTTTTGAAAAGGTAACTAGGGAGTGTGTGATGGTTAACGTGTTTTCCTTTTGCGATCATAATACTTTGTGGGAAACGGCTGTGATCTTCCTGGAGAGTGTTTCGGGGGTCACCGCCCTCGCGGCCCGCTCAGTGACTGGACCTTATGTTAAAGAAAATTTTCTGAATAAGAAAATCATTCAAAATATTTACATACTAATGAATTAGCCCAGGTAGAGCAGGCAGGTAGGAATGTTGAAGGTGAGAATAAAGAAGGCAAGTGAGGAAGGTAAGGAAGGAGTAAAGAAATAAGATAAGTATTTAAACTATTCACAGCCACTATTGCTTCCATCGCCACGACCACCATCACAACAACAAACAACCACCACCTACCACCACACACTCGTCTTCCAGTTAATCAACCCCGTGCACCGTCCACGACCCGCTAAATATACGTACCAAACATAAATTTGGTACATCTGGTTAGCCCAATGGAGCGGCGAAAGAAGGTTGGCTCTGTGTTTTGGGGTGGGACAGGGATGCCGCTGGATGCCAGTGTCCCTTCCATGTATGCTAATTTTTATGCAAATGATGGGACGGGCGACACAGAGTAGACATGCACTGCTCATCACGGCAATATTATTGCTAAACCTGAGCATGGGAGAGGAAACACCAACCTTTCAGCCTCGTGGGAGAGAAAAGCGGAAGAGGGGAAGAGAGAAAAAGATGAGAGAGACTATCCTCTTCCTACAGTAGGATTATCGTCTTTTTCCTCCCACTGACATTATTTCTAAACACTTTGTCCTCTCTGGGAGAATAGTTTTCTTACACACAGTAAGAAAGAGGAGTAATTTATGCTCACCACAGAGAGGAGGAAAGAAGTATATTTTCCTTGAGACGATAGACAGATATTATAAGGAGGAAGTGAGAGATTAGCATTCATCTGAGGGGAGGAGTAAGAGGAGGGGAGATCAGCACCTGAGGGGAGGGGTAAGGAAAAAAAGCTAGCAGCTGAGAAACTAAATTCAGGCAAGAAATAGAGACCTTCACAAGTGTGATCTTGATGCTGGTGAAGGGCTCTTGACCAGGTGAATTGTAATTACTCCTTAATTGCTTTAAATCAAACCTAATTACTTCCCGTTCCTTCCATTCTCCAATTGTCCAATGACCCCTATGGATTTAGCGCTTCATTTGAATATAATAAACAATCATAATAATAATAATAATAATAATAATAATAATAATAATAATAATAATAAATAATAATAATGAGGAACTTGGGAAGACAAGTAGGTCTATATTTTACATGTCTCTTATTCTTTTTTCTTCTTTTTGCTTCCGGTTGAAAAAAACATTATTTGGTTCTTCGATACACAGGAATCTTGATATATTGATACAGGGAAATACTGACACCGTGATACAGCGGAATATTGACAGTGATACGGTAGAATATTTACAGTGATACGGTAGAATATTTACAGTGATACGGTAGAATATTGACTCAGTGATATAGGGAAATATTGCTGCAGTAATACAGGGAATATTGATAGTGATACAGTGAATTACAGACACTAATACAGTTAAATACTGAGAGCGTACAGTGATATAGTGACTGAGGAATATTTACAGAGTAATACAGTGAATAGTGACAGAGGAATATTGACAGTAGTGCAGTGGAAAATTAACACAGAGGTACGGATTTAATACTGACAGCGATGCAGCTAAATACTGACACAATTACACTGTTAAATACTGACACAACGATACAGTTGAATACTGACACAACGATACTGTTGAATACTGACACAACGATACAGTTGAATACTGACACAACGATACAGTTGAATACTGACACAACGATACAGTTGAATACTGACACAACGATACAGTTGAATACTGACACAATAATCCAGTGGGATACTGACACAATGATAGTGGACCACTGATGTAATATAATACAGCGATACATCAACTTTATATTATTACATGTTCCTTGAGCCGGAACATTCAAACATCAGTGGAACCTTCAAAATGTTACACTGATCTTTAAAATAGGAAATGTTATAGAAACTTTTATCAAAGGAAAAGGTAAATGATTTATAATAATATTTTTAATGTTCATAGGGAAGCGCTAAAATTGAATGGATCATTCACAGCATATGAAAATCAGTCTTGATCAACGGAAGAGAAGGGTAGCTCCAGTTCCTCGGATCTAGAACCCTTTAAAGGCACCCCCTTTGAAGGGGACACGCGTATAGAAAGATAAGTCCAATTTGCCAGGAACTAATGGCTAACAACAAATGTAAACAAGAAATAATTAGATAAAAGTTGAACATTGGTAGAACTGTGATATGTATCCTGGACAGAATACTAAAAATCCAGTGACATTACAAGCTGGCGTTAGCCGCCATATTGAAACGTTGCCATCATATTGGAATTTTTTGAAAGCTGAAGATACGTATCCCAATAAACCACGCATAGCAGAGTGAAATTTATGACGTGTTAAGTTTCATTCTCCTATATGAGGGGTTATTGAAGTATTGCCCCAGGCACCTTATTGTACCTTTTATTCCTTAAAGAGCTGCTAAAATATGCTGAATTAAAAAATATTATTTAATATATTTTTTTTTAAGATGGTGGCTATTACCGACGTGGTCGGGTATCGTGAACTTTTCGTTCAGTTTATTGATTTGAATATTTTTCTTTATATTTCAACTAACTTTCAGATTTTCTCTTAGGTATTTCCGTTTAAAAGCCAAGAAGTTAATGAACTATATACCGTGTGCTGCCTGCAAGGTGGATGATGCCTTGATTTTTGTAAAGAAACCTTGACCCAAGAAACTTTGTTACCACTACCCACAATGAGCTCTATAACCGCTACTAATTCAGCATTTCCACATGGATATAACGACAATCAGAATTGTTGCAAGTAACCAGCAGAATACCACAAGGGTTAGTCTTGGGACCACAAGGGTTAGTCTTGGGACCACAAGAGTTAGTCTTGGGACCACAAGAGTTAGTCTTGGGACCACAAGAGTCAGTCTTGGGACCTCAAGGGTCAGTCATGAGTTCGGTTCTACTCTTGATGTATATAAAATGACAGTGATAGTGGGTCATGTTATGCGATATCAATTTTTCCATAAACAGAAATTTAGATAATGATTAAAAATTCAAACTACACTTGAGCTTCGAAAACTGCAAACAGTCTTTGACGACATAATGAATTAACTAATAAATTACTTCATTAAGAGCAAAAAAAAAAAAACATCTGTAAATTAAAAAAAAAAAATGTGACTAAAATCAATTTAATGAAGGCAAGTTATGAAAATTATATGTCTGTAATATAAAAAGTGAAACTAAGTAGGCAGTGAATAGAGTAAAATGGAAATAAAATTAAAAAAAATTATTACCAGAATACTGTAAATCTGGAAGCAAGAAATCGTGTTCCAAGTTGTTGGGGGGTACATTTCTAGAACCCTTTATTGCATTCTAGCAATTATATTTATTTAAGGATATTGAGTAGAAGACACGTTACTGAAGAGGCTTATAAGGGAAGGGGGGGGGACAAAATTTCGCTGTCTAGAGCTTTATCTAACTTGAAGCTCAACACTGAGCGAAACTTTGCCGCAATAAAGTTTGTTCTGCATCTTGTATCTTTTCTCCCTATTGAAGCCAGTACATCGTTTGTATCATAGAAAGGATATAACAACCTGGCGGGAATCCAGCGCCGAGCAATCAAGAAGATACCCAAACTACGGAGAAAGGTGAGAGAAAAAATGCAGTATAGAGCGATCCTTTATTGACGACTTACGGCATCGTGATAACACGATTGCAAAAAAAAACACAGAATAGGTGGGGTTTGAACCCATGGCAAGTGACTCAAATTGCCATGAGGTTACAATACCACCTGTTCCTTGGTTCCTTTCTTGAAGTCATTACACACACACACTGTTTGCAGATGATGTGAAGTTAATGAGAAGAATTAAATCAGATGAGGACCAGGCAGGACTACATAAAGACTGGACAGGCTGGAGACGTGGTCCAGGAACTGGCTACTCGAATTTAACCCCGCCAAATGCAAAGTCATGAAGATCGGGGAAGAGCAAAGAAATCCGCAGACAGAATATAGGCTAGGTGACCAATGACTGCAACCCTAACTGAAGGAGAAAGATCTTGGGTGAGTATAGTACCGAGCACGTCTCCGGAAGCACACATCAATCAGATAACTGCTGCAGAATATGGGCGCCTGGCAAACCTGAGAATAGCGTTCCGATACCTCAGTAAGGAATCGTTCAAGACACTGTACACTGTGTACGTCAGGCCCATACTGGAGTATGAAGCACCAGTTTGGTACCCACACCATGTCAAGCACGTCAAGAAATTAGAGAAAGTGCAAAGGTGTGCAACAAGGCTAGTTCCAGAGCTAAGGGGAATGTCCTACGAAGAAAGGCTAAGGGAAATAGGCCTGACGACACTGGAGGACAGGAGGGTTAGGAGAGACATGATAACGACATACAAAATATTGCGAGGAATAGATAAGGTGGACAGAGACAGGATGTTCCAGAGATGGGACACAGAAACAAGGGGTCACAATTGGAAGTTGAAGACTCAGATGAGTCAAAGGAATGTTAGGAAGTATTTCTTCAGTCACAGAGTTGTCAGGAAGTGGAATAGTCTGGAAAGTGAGGTAGTGGAGGCAGGAACCATACATAGCTTTAAGACGAGGCATGATAAAGCTCATGGAGCAGGGAGAGAGAGGACCTAGTAGCGATCAGTGAAGAGGAGGGGCCAGGAGCTGAGTCTCAACCCCTGCAACCACAAATAGATGAGTACAAATAGGTGAATACAAATAGGTGAGTACACACAGAGTGGGTTTAATCTAGTCACAAGCAGAAAAGACATATTTATGGAACTTCTTTCACAAGAGTTGAATTTATACAACCTTGCAAACGCAGTGAGAGGTAACTTTCGAATTTAAAATTGAAAAAGGCATTCCCATTTTTCATAAATAATAAAATAACCAGACATAAAAACGCAGTGATTTTGCGAATCATTATCAATCGATTTAAGTCCAACAAAGCAACATATTTTCCCCTTAATAGAGTGGTAAATATGAGGAATAGATTATCTAATGTTATTCCATACAATTAAAAAAATAAGTTGGGTAAATTATTGTTTATAATTTTGCTCCCTTCCAAATGGGATTCAAATCTGATTACTTCCTATTTCACAAAAGCAGCATGACAATGAGCTTAGCGCTCTACAATGAATATAATGATTAACATTAATAATAATAATGCAATTTGTTTCACGTTTGCGAAGTGTTGAAGGAATACAGTGTTAACAATGTAAACTGATACAGTTATTGTGATAAAATGTTGTCTTTGAGACTACACTAAGTTGTTAAGACACTTGAGGTATGTACACACTGAGAGGTCTCACAGCGGCAGTATCAGAGATCCTCCTCTTCCTCCAGCTTCTGTTCTACTTTATTCTCTTCCTACTCCCATTACTTCTTTCTACTGCCCTTATTCCACTTCATTCTCCTTTCATTTTTATCCTCGTCCTCTTTTTCCTCTTGGGTCATCTTTTCTTCATCACACATTTTTTTACGTCATTATTATTATTATTATTATTAATATTATTATTATTATTATTATTATTATTATTATTATTATTATTATTATTATTATTATTGATGTTTTACTTTATTGCGACCCAAATTACATGTATAAATATTTTCACTGCCGCGCCCGTGAGTCGATCTAACTCACCCCAGGATGCCTGACCCCAAGACGTGCATAAATGTTTAAGGTGTTAGGGAGCCGGGAACACTGACCTAAACTCACCCTTCGAGGGAGGTGCCTTGATGCTGGTGAGGGACTCCTGGTCCACGGAATTGAATCTGCCCTTCCCTTCTTTGGATCGAGCCTGATTGCCTCCCATTCCCAAGGCCTTGTAGGGCATCTACGTGTCTAGTGCTTCTGTAAATATTAATAATAGTAGTAATGGAAATAATAATGATGGTCCAAGCCATTTGAGTGTGGGTCAAGTGAAAGCATTCTCATATGATGTACCTAGGGCCCATTCATGTCTAATACACTGCTGTCCTTCAGCAGAGGTGCCTTTATCCAAGAATGAGTTCTTGACCCAAGGAATTGTAGACACTGTTCCCATCTTTAGATTAAAGTTGATTGCCTCTTATTTAATACTGGCTGAATGATTTCTTCGAATTTAACGTTCCTCTTAATATTTTTTTTTTTATTATCACATCGGCAGTTTCCCAAAGAGGTAGGGTGACCTGAAAAAGAAGAAACGCTTTCATCATTCACTCTATCACTGTTAGAAACATGTCGTTGGGTAGGAGTATGATAGAGGCATTAATAATTTTTTTTTAGTTTAATTTCCCAACTCGGCTTATTGGGCACGCATTGTTTTCAGAAACAAGCCGAGCTTAAGTTATTTTGATCCAACTAACCGAAAATCAGTCTGAACATCACAAAATTAATATATCTTATATTTAGACTAATTTACAGTAAAACAGGTTCGATAAGAAGCCGTATTATATTACATTATTCTTTACACAGGAAACTCATTAACCTTGTTTTTGGTGAATTTAAGAATTAACAAATAATAATAATTCACATGAATATATCTCAGTACATTAGACAAAATTTTAAAGTTTTTTAAAATTTCTATTTTTCTGGCCAACGAATAACTCATGGATAACTTCAGACAGGTTTGGGATAACGATGGAGGGTTTTCCCTACACATCAAATTAACAATGTTATCAATGTAGAGTGAATAATAATACTGCGTAATTCACACATACACACATTAATCAGGAGACCAGTGATTGTGGCCTGGTGGCTAAAGCTCTCGCTTCACACGGCGAGGGTCTGGGTTCGATTCCCAGCGAGGATAGAAACATTGGGCGTGTTTCTTTACACCAGTTGTCTATGTTCATCCATCAGTAAAATGGTTACTTGGGTGTTAGTCGACTGGTATGGGTCGCATCCTGGGACAAAACTGACCTAATTTGCCCGAAATGCTCTGCATAACAAGCGGCTTTCTATGTATAGTAGTATGTCATTGATGTCAGCTAGGCCTGCATACCTTGTACATGTACTTGTAGTAAATAAAGAAATATTATGCAGGAAGTAAGGAGGGAAGTAATTACACGATTGCATGATAGTTTGAAAAGTGTAATTTGGTGAGGAGAAAAGAAGGTTGTTGAAAAAAAAAAATAAAAGATAAAACTTTTTGTTGATCCGAAGAGTATATCCTGTATACCTGGTGTGCATAAGAGAGGAAGTCACATCCGAGGAGAAGCTAGGAGGAGAGCGTGAAGGAACTAAGATAAGCAGTGTCTTTAACCTCCAGCAAGCGTGTGCGAGAGACTTAAATTTGATGTGATATTGGAGAGTGATGGAAGTAACGCTTTTGAAGACATTCAGGGAAACAAGATAACCGGACTTGAAGAACGGAGGGGAAAAGACCAGTATGCTGCCTGCACATTATAAACTGGGTGGTGATTTTGTGGGTCATCTTTGGATGGTCAATTGTGTATCTTTTCTGAAAGAAACGGCCTATGAACTAAAGACAGTTCCTGAATAAGCAAAATATTTAAGATATTTGGCCGTCTCCCATCAGAAATACTTTCCAAGTTATTCAGCGTGTTGCCACGCTGAAAAATCTGCAATCCTCCTTCGGAGTGGAGACCTTATACTTTCAACCTCCAGGACTCAAGCCCTGCTAACCGGTTTCCATGAAATCCTTCATAAATGTCACCTTGCTCACACTCCAATAGCACGTCAAATCATGAAAACCACTTGTATCCTCTCCTAACATACTCAAACAAGCCTGTTGGATATTTAAGCCCTTAGAACTCAAAACCTTCTTTACCCCTTCCCTCAAACCTTCCTGGGATGACCCTTACCCCTCCTTCCATTTACCAAAGATTTATATGTTTTTCTAGTCATCATTTATTGCTATATCCTCTCTACATGTCTAAACACCACCTCACCAACCCCTTCTCCGTCATCTGAATAATACTTGTATCCCCACACCTTCTAATCTACAAGCTACGAATTCTCTGCATAATATATTGCACACAGCTACTCACACTCAAACAAGCTAATATATATATATATATATATATATATATATATATATATATATATATATATATATATATATATATATATATAATTTGTATATGTGTGTGTGTGTAGCGTCAACCAAGTAAAATATGAGCAAACTCTCCGAATTATTCTAACAATTAAGGAGTGACGTGAAATATTCAATATTCCATGTCATAGATGATTCAACGCAGTGTATTGAATGAAAACCTCAGTCATTATTAACTGTCGGGCTTTTGATCGACCTTCTCGGGGAGACGCAGGGATCGGAGGGTTATAAAAAAAAGGCAGACACGTTTAATATCTGTCAAGCTAAAAGAAACTGTCAAGATTAACCAACCATTCGATGAATATCAGGATCGTCTTATGAGAAATTTATTTGGAAATTGGTCAACTTTTCTTTTCTCGAGGGGTTTAAATGGTTGTCTTATTGGTTTGAACTAACGACCAAGATTATTTGAAAAAATAGGAACTTGAGCTTAAAGAAAAGGTATTTGAGTTTTAGAAATATAAGCCAACTTTAAATGAATAAGAATAGTTAGAAAAACGATTATTATTATTATTATTATTATTATTATTATTATTATTATTATTATTATTATTATTAAGGCTGAAAGGAGAATTAAGACATCACGAAGGAGCCAGGTACACTAACTTGGTATTGTGAGGAGAGGACAGGGCTCTGTTGACGCTCCTGAGAGAGAGCGAGTGATCCACGACACTGTTGGTGCTAACACTATACAGCAGTGATACGAGACCTCTGTCAGCGGAATGCGCCTCACTCCACCGCACAATACCCAGGAGAGATCGAACTAGTGGTCAGCAGAACCGTGGACGCGGGCGATACCATTATGATCACCGTCAGCAGCAGTATCGGTAGCAGTGCTAGTAACAGCAGTAGCAATGGAATGAGCAGCAGTGGCAACAACAGAGACAGCAACAGCAGCAGAGACAGTAGCAGAAATATAATTAGAGACATTAATAATAATAATATCTTAATTTACTACAAGTACATGTACATGGTATACAGACCTAACTGACATCAATAACATACTACTATATAGAAAGCCCCTTGTTATGGGGAGCATTTCGGGCAAATTAGGTCAGTTTTGTCCCAGGATGCGACCCACACCAGTCGACTAACACCCAGATACCCATTTTACACTGATGGGTGAACAGGGACAGCAGGTGTCTTATGGAAACAAGTCCCTAATGTTTTCTAGCCGTACCGGAGGAGATTCGAACCCCGGACCTCAGTGTGTGAGCCAAGTGTGCTAGTGATCGAGCTACGGCAGTAGATGCAGCAGTAACAGTAGTAGAATCAGCAGCAGTAGAGGCAGCAAAAGAGTTAGCAGCAGATGTATAGCAGCAGTAACAGCAAAGGTATAGCAGCAGCAGCAGCAGCAGCAGCCTCTACTGCCTCCTCTCCCAAGTTCACTTGACGCATAGACTCGCTAATCCCACAGGCCAGAGCAGGAAAGTGCGACTCACAGCAGTCATCCAGAGGGTCGAGTCTGCCTTGCTCCACCAGCTCTGGGGGGGATCATGAACGTAACCAACATACATTATAGACTAATTCCCTATTATTAGTTTCAATATACGGGCCAACAAGACAATTACCTTTACTGGAATAAGCTATATATTGCAATTCATATTTTAGTGACGTTTATCTCCAAGTACTTAATTGCGCGATCAGCGACTTGCCTATCTATCTTGATATTCGATATGAGATACGAACGTTAATACCTATTGCTCCGTGGTCAGTCAACAAAACCTTTCAAGAGGGGGAAAGAGGGGGTGCCTTGATGCCAGTGAAATGTTCATGATCCAAAGTATTCGAGCTGCCCTTCCCTTTCCCTACGGCTTTAGCACTTCCCCATGACTATAATAGCCAACAAACGGGAATATCACCGGCGAAGTACCCGACGCGGGAGTGAGAATACGGCTAAGGCAAGGTCCACCAAATAATTTATTCGCTGTTCCTTTATTAACGTACTAATTACCGCCATGTCCATTCCATTATCATAGCATTATGCGCTCAGATGAATGCATGTATGAATCCTGGAGGCTCGTAGAGGCGAGTCCGCCCAAGCTAGACGCTACACACACGGTCTTACTGACGGCTGCCGTCGAGTTGATGTTTGGAGGAGAAGTCATCAGCGAAGAGCCTGGCTAGTGGTTAGTTCTCCCCGTGCTGAGGATAGTGACCGTCCAGCCTCTGCCTGCTAGCACCACGCATGTTGCCCACAAATTTTATTGTCTTTTATTATTCCATTCGTTATATAAGGCATTTTAATTCTAAATATTTTTAGCCATGTCATAATTTTAGTGGAAAATTTCAGATTTCATAAAAATATTTAAAAAAAGCTCATAAGACGAAAAAAAGCATTGTGAAATATTGATATTTTTTATTTCATATATATTTTTTTTTTAATTTTCTTTACCTTTTCCCTTAAAATGGTGAAGCTGTAGGGTCCGTATAGCGCCTGTGGAAAAGGAGGCAATGCGAACCAAGGAAATATAAATATACCAAACCTTTCTTAGAGGTTTGGTATATTTATTCATGAAACCTGAAAATGGGATTTTTCGTAAAACAAAATTAAAATTAATAATCTGCTCCCAAAGGGATTATCTTTATTCTCGTGAGGGGCACTTGATCCAAGTGACTGGAGCTGCCCTCCCCTTCTTTGCGTCAAACTTCATTACACCTCATTTCTGGGGTCTGGCTCCGTGGTAAAGTACTGTGGATTCTGATACAGAGTTTGCAGGTTCGAGTCCTGCTGAAGACGTAGAGAGAATCTTTGTAAATAATTTTGCCTGTTTGCGAATTGTTAAGCATATATATATATATATATATATATATATATATATATATATATATATATATATATATATATATATATATATATATATATATATATATATATATATATATATATATATATATAATTCCACGTAGAGTCTAAAACACAGTGGGAAAGATACTGTATATTTCCATCTCCTTCTGCGTCCACTACAATTTTTGTCTTACATTACATAAGAACATAAGAACATAAGAAAGGAGGAACACTTCAGCATGCCTGTTGGCCCATACTAGGCAGGTCCTTCACATTCCATCCCACCAACAGAACACTTGTTCAACCCAACTTTCAATGCTACCCAAGAAATAAGATTTGATAATTTTATTTACTCATGTGCAATTCCCACTCAAATCCAACCCCTCTCACTCATGAATTTATCCAACCTAAATTTAAAACTACCCAAGGTCCTAGCTTCAATAACCCTACTAGGCAGACTGTTCCACTCATCAACTACCCTATTTCCAAACCAATACTTTCCTATATCCTTTCTAAATCTAAACTTATCTA
>WNWK01000060.1:0-275000 GCA_009830355.1 Cherax destructor
TAGTGGTGTGTGGTGTGTGTGTGGTAGTGTGTGGTAGTGTGTGTGTGTGGTGTGTGTGTGTGGTGTGTGTGGTGTGTGTGTGTGGTGTGTGTGGTGGTGTGTGTGGTGTGTGTGGTGGTGTTGTGTGGTGTGTGTGTGGTGTGTGTAGTGGTGTGTGGTGATGTGTGTGTGTGGTGTGTGGTGGTGGGTGTGTGTGGTGTGTGGTGGTGTGTGGGTGGTGGTGGGTGGTGTGTGTGTGGTGTGTGGTGGTGTGTGGGGGTGGTGGTGGTGTGGTGGTGTGTGTGTGTGATGGTTGTGCATGGTGAGGCGTGGTTTTGGTGTGTTGTATTGATGATAAGTATTGCTAGTTGTGGTATGTGGTACGTGGCGGTGGTGGTGTCGGTGGTGGTGTGCGGTAGTGTATGGTGGCGGCGGTGGTGATGGTAGTGGTGTGTGTATGTGTGTGTGTGTGTGTGTGTGGCGGTGGTGTGCGGTAGTGAGTGGCGACGGTGGCGATGGTGGTGGTAGTGGTGCGTGGCGGCGGTGATGGTAGTGGTGTGTGGTGGTTGTGGTGGTGGCGATGGTGATGGTAGTGGTGTGTGGCGACGGTGGTGGTAGTGACGGTGGTGGTGGTGGTGGCGGCGGTGACTGTGTATGGGAATCAAACCTGTTTATCACCCATACCCAGGCACTGTGACCTCTACGGGTTTAGCGCTTCCCAGTAGCATAATGATAATCCACGTCATTCTTCATAACTGGTAAATAAATCCATAAACTTTGGTTTTGCTTTTTATATTTACTTTACAAAGCAATAAAACCGCATGGTAAATCGGGGTTTTAAGTATATATCGATTCCAACATCAAATTTAAGTCATTCTTATATATAAACTTGTTAAATAAACGATAACCACATAAATAAATTATTCTAAGTATTTTTCATTTACTATAATCCATATCGATAATTAGTTCAGTGTCATTGGCAGTGTTAGCAAATTTGAGCGAAAAGGGAAATATCCCCACCATTTATGCCGAAAATAATGCTAGGCTCTCAGGCATTCCTTGTGGGAAGAATGGCATCCCTCCCAGAGGTGTGACCCCTCACCCCGAGGCACAAGACACTCTTAATGTTAGTGTTACCAGCGTCGGGGTTCTAACATTGTTAATGTTAAGTATTGTTAGGTAAACACAAGGTGAATACATTGTGAACAAAAGGTAAACACAAGGAAGTTTGGTCCGGGGGACGAACCTCCCTCAAACCATCGATATGTAGCCAATTATATATTTCGTTTCACAGCATGCATACCCTTCAGTGCCAAAGAATACATTATTAAAAATAACTTGTGCGTGTGCGATATTCTGTTGATCACTGTACCTAGCGACGCCGTGGAAAGCCGTGATCATCGTATATCAGGCACACAGGCACCACCCACGCTTGAGTCGCCATGTAGAAATTATCGTCGATAATTGGTCATAAAACCAGAGGGTCCCAGCGATAAACAAGGAATTATCTGATTGCGTTTTGTGGAGACGCTAAGGCGCAGATGGTGGGTGATAATTCCACTTGGTGATTATCGTGGGGTAATCAGAGGAAAGCTGACTAAGCGATACAGGAAAATATCTAAACTTTCTGACCATATGCAAGACATCCTCTCAGAATTTCAATAATAAAAAAAAAAATCAAGTGACCATATCAATGACAAAAATTACCCACACTCATATACACATGTCACGTTTCCTTTACAAAATTTTTAGAGTGAAAAAATTCGCGATATTCCATCATACAAATTTAAACCTTACATGGAAATGTATTTATCATAATTATATTAATTATATACGATACCGGAGAGATGACTCAGACATGTGCAACACTTGGTCATTACATATTCTCCGTATTGGACTGATGAAGCCACTGTGTGGCGAAACGTTTCCACAATAAAGATACCCAAGTGTTGCACATGAGTCTAATTCATCATCCTGTCGGTTCTGTGAACCATTTATCTACATTACAGAGGATATCTCATGCAGTTTATTTCCCACCTCTGACCCAACTCTGGTGCATGACATGTTTCGACTAGTGTCTCCCGTCCACCTTTGATGAAGCTTCAACTTCTGCCCCTTCAACTCACTCCAGAATATCTTCATGTCAGTACACTACAGTCGTCAAGATTAAGTTATAGAACACCGGCTACCAGCCGAGGAACTGATTATAGTATTTCGCGGCTTATTAGACGCATTTTTTCGATAAAGTGTCTCCAAAAAACAGCCTGCGTCCTATAAACTGAAGGTCAGTGACGGGAGCTATAAGTTTGGGGTGTGGGGTGGGCTGTAGCTCTCCCAGTTACGTCCGATGCCGAGCCATTGAAACTAAAATAAGTCTTATAAGCCGCGAAATACGGTACCTCATCTTCCACTGTCTTCTACTAAAGGTTCTGCAAGGATGAGGGACTGATTACCTCATCTTCCACTGTCTCCATTTTCATCACCTTAAATTTACCTCTGTATTGAACTGATAAAGCCACTGACTGGCCTAATTTCTCTAGTATTTAGTTTAACGATTTACATTTCTAAACAGCCATCAGAACAGAACTGATGACTTTCAATTGGGTATCGCATCTCAGCCAATAAAAAACCACGATACAAAAAAATTTAAAAATAAAAACAATAACAATATTATACTGCAATACCCTTTAATTTTATTCTTTTGAATAAAATTAGGTGGTATTGCAGTGTTGATAAATTCAACACTTGTCAACACTTGGGTGTCCAGGATAAAGATACCGACATGTTGCCTAAGTGTCTCATTTATCAATTTTATTCATGTTTCGTAATCATGATAATATCTCTCATTACAATAATGTTAAAACAACGTGAAGAAACACTTACCAAAGTTTGTTTGTATTAATTCGTCTCTTACGATATTAACATATTACTCTGGAAGGTAATAAACATTCACCTGTTAATTTATTATTAATTGTAGTTGTAGTAGTAGTATTAGTATTAATATTAGTATTAGTAGTAGTAATAATTGAAGACGTCATATATCGAGCGCATCTCTGCCTCTAATTAAAATAGGTAATAAGAAAATAAGATGTCTTAGTTACCAACCAACTGTCCACTTCTCTCTCTCTCTCTCTCTCTCTCTCTCTCTCTCTCTCTCTCTCTCTCTCCGCGCGCGCACACACGCACACACACGGGGCCAGGAGCTGTGACTCGACCCCTGCAACCACAAATAGGTGAGTACACACGCACACACACACACACACACACGCACACGCGCACACATACCTCTCCATACATTCATCTGTCTACGCATTTATCTCTTCACATATATAAACCTGTCCATCTTCATCCAGATAACTTTCACCTCCTTATTTATAGCACACTCCTCTACCCCACTTCTTTCAGACTCTCACCCCTCTTCCGACTCCCCTCTTCCATCAGGTTCCCCCTCCTTCATTACATCCCCTCCCACCCGTTTCCTCCTCCCTGAACCTCTTTCCTACCTGGATATATACAGTGAATTACATTTTCTCCTGAATTTCCTAAGATAATTAATTCACCATGATCATAGTAAGATGATTAGATGTCCCAGTGATTTAAGTAGTGGTAGTGTCACATAGTAGTAGTGTGACAAATATCACGTTAAAAGTGAGTAGTCAACATGTAGACAGTAGTACATCCTAGGAGGCGTAGGTGGTAGACAATACCTCATTCCTACACAAGGTGGCTGACACAATACCTCACATTCCTACACAAGGTGGCTGACACAATACCTCACATTCCTACACAAGGTGGCTGACACAATACCTCACATTCCTACACAAGGTGGCTGACACAATACCTCACATTCCTACACAAGGTGGCTGACACAATACCTCACATTCCTACACAAGGTGGCTGACACAATACCTCACGTTCCTACACAAGGTGGCTGACACAATACCTCACGTTCCTACACAAGGTGGCTGACACAATACCTCACATTCCTACACAAGGTGGCTGACACAATACCTCGCATTCCTACACAAGGTGGCTGACACAATACTCCATTCCTACACAAGGTGGCTGACACAATACCTCACATTCCTACACAAGGTGGCTGACACAATACCTCGCATTCCTACACAAGGTGGCTGACACAATACCTCGCATTCCTACACAAGGTGGCTGACACAATACCTCACATTCCAACACAAAGTGACTGATGGCAGACACAATACACCTTGTTAGATGGTGTTTCACAAGTAATGATTTATGTCTCAATTCAACACAAATATGGAGTCGCATATTGTCTAAAGTTTGGCTGCAAGAATGTGTCTACCTTCCTCTCTCACCCCTGGTGTTGGTGGTGGTAGTGGTGGAGGTGATGGTGGTGATGGTGGTTGTGGTGATGGTGGTGATGGTGGTTGTGATGGTGGTTGTGGTGATGGTAATGGTGGTTGTGGTGATGGTGATGGTGGTTGTGGTGATGGTGATGGTGTTATGGTGGTGATGGTGGTGGTGATGGTGGAGATGATGGTGGTTGTGGTGATGGTGATGGTGGTTATGGTGGTGATGGTAGTGGTGATGGTGGTGGTGATGGTGGTGATGGTGGTGGTGATTGTGGTGATGGTGGTGATGGTGCACGTATAAGACCCATCAAGCACTTAAATTAGTCTTAACGATTGAAGTTTCTTGACTTGTACTCTTTGGAACGCAACTACTAAAAGATACATAATAATTTACACTCGGTAAATTCTAGAGGACTAGTCCCAAATCTGCACTAGTAAGCCATTCACTATGAAAACAAGAGACTTGGCAGACGGTGCAAAACACCCCTAGTGAAAAGTAGGAGTGTATGGCGAAAGTGCATGAAGAGACAACTCGGTAAGTGTAAGTGGCCCAAGACTATTCAATATCCTCTTTTCATACATAAGAAAAAATATCAATAGACCTCTTGTTGTCTTCAAGAAAAAACTGGATAGGTTCCTAAAGTCAGCTCCTGACCAGCCGAGCTGTGGTTTGCAAGTTGGAGTGCGTGCGGCTAGCAGTATCAGCCTGATTGATCAGGCCCATCTACTATGAGACCAAGCATGGGACCGAGCTGCCGGGGAGTTGAACCACAGAAGAATCCTTCAGGTATCCTTCAGCTATCATGTGGTATTTAAAAAAGTGGCCAGCAGGAACAGCCTCGTTGATCAGGCCCTGATTCACCAGGAGGCCTGGTCATGGACCGGGCCGCGGGGGCGTTCATCCCCAGAATACCCTCCAGGTTAGGTAAGATTCGTCAGGAAATATGACAAGTGTTTCCTGACGCGGTTCTAAGTCATATGATGACCCACAGCTGGAGCTTTTGGTCATCTGACCGAGGCCTTCAGCTGGCTTACCTCTCCATCCCTTTGAAAAAATATTATGGCTATGATTATAACCATTTTTGATTACTGGTAGAGAGAGAGGTGGGAGGCACTGCTTGACAGGGAAGGACACGTGAACACTGACACTGTGCCAGGGTAGTTCTTGAAACATTATGAGCAAGATAATACCATCAGAATGGGAGAAAATGGGGAAGGGCGATCAGTGAATGAGGAACGGGGATGATTAGTGAGGAAGGGGTGATCAGTGAGGGAGGAAAGGGGTGATTAGTGAGGGAGGGAAGGGGTAGATAATAAGAGAGGAAAAAGGAGGAATTAGTGAGGTAGGAAAGAAGTGATTAGTGAAGGGAAATGGATGATTGGTGAGGGGGGAAAGGGTGATTAATGATGGGAAAGGGGTGACAAGTAAGGACAAAGGAAGATTGGGGAGAAAGGGGTGATTACGAAGAGGGAAAGTGTGAATAGACGAAGAAGAGGTGATGGGTAGAAGTGGAGAATGGAGAGAGATAGCAGAGAGAATAATAAGGGCAAGAAGTGCGTATGATAGTAGCAAAAGATGGAGATGATGGAGGCGAGAGATGGGGAGATAAATGAAGAAAATAATGTATGTTATTTGTGTAAGAGAAATGAGGATAATGAAGGCAAGACATAGAAGAAGGAGAGGATAGAGGGAGAGGAAGAAGGAATCATCCGGGAATGAAAAGAATAAATAGTGGCTGGAAGATGATGATCCGGGAGAGTGATGAGAAAGGTTATACTGATTATAAATTGATGATGAAGGAACTGAGAAGGGTAAAGAGAAGGATGAGGAAAGTAGAAGACGAAGAAACGAGTGATAGAGAGAGAGAGAAAGAGAGAAAGGTGTGAGAAAGAAAACTGAGGTAAACCAAAGGAGGGTCTACATCTGTTTTACATAGTTTAACTTAATGTTTCTAGTATTAATATTTATTATATACAGACGATAGTAAACAAAAAAATTCTTCATCGTCAAAGATATTTGAAGGTATTTAGGGCATTTTGGGGTTTCTGAATTCGAAAATGGCAGTAGGTTTTTCAAATTGGCTCTAATTTGTGAGATATTGCATTCCTACCCTCAATTAACAGGGAACTTAACCATAACTAGTGTATATGTATGTATATGTAGTGACAATTTGAATATACATATAGTTTTAATGAAGATTAGGAATTATATTTTTAAACTATTTAATATTTAGCGAAAGGAGTTGTATCAACAACGACTACGTGACAATAACATGAGTTCTTCACCAAGAGTCTGCTTAAACAATCCCAATATATTTTGCTTCATTTGTGGCGAATACTCTTTGCAAAAACAAAGAAAAAAATCACAGATTTTGTAAAACAAGCTTATCTTGCTTATTTTGGAGTGGCACTTGGAGAACAAGACAAGTCTTGGACTCCCCACTTGGGTTACAAAACCTGTGTAGAATGCTTAAGACAGTGGAAAAACAATCAAAGGAAAAGTTTAAACTTGGGCGTGTCTATGGTGTGGAGAGAACTGAAAATCACCACGATGATTGTTATTTCTGTATGGTGAATGTGAAAGGTTTCAATCGACACCAGAAAGTCAAGTGGGGATACCCTGATGTTGAGTCAGCAAGGTGACCTGTGCCACACAGCGAAGACGTTGCCATACCAGTGTTTACAACACTGCCTGACCTTCCCTTGTCAGATGTTGAAGAAACTCTGAGTATAAGATGTAACACAGGTGATAGTAATGGAAGTAAATATGAAGTAAACATTTCAACAGCCCAGCAGTTCTCCCAAGAAGAACTCAGTGATCTGATACATGACCTCAGACTGTCAAAGCATCTGAACCTTTAGCATCCAGACTAAAAGAAACGAACTGTCTACAACAAGAAGTTAAAACAACAGCTTATCGGACAAGAAAGACTGAACTCCTTCCTTCAGGAAAGATGAAGACCTTGTATACTACAATAACATCACTGGACAACTTCTTCGTCTGGGACTTGAATATCGACCAGGAGATTGCCGGGTGTTTGTAAACAGCTCCATTAGAAGTTTGAAATGTGTCTTATTGCACAATGGTAACCAATATGCATCTCTTGCAATTGCTCACTCAACAAAACTGTACTGATGACATAGAAGAAACTCGTACGAACAACGTTTTCATGTGCAGTAATTAGTGGTATCTGAATTATCTTACTATGTTAATCTGTTATTATATAGAATAAAGTGATGGGATGTATTACGTGATTTGACTTTTGCATGACCTGAAAAATAATTTTAATGCAATTTGTAAGTTAGTCCAACCTGATCAATATATTTTTCACATCTTTTATGTTTTTTAGTGGGATCAAAAAGAAATTTGATAATAAGCTTATAAATTAATGCAAAAAGTATAAAACAGAATCAATAAATCTTATGCAAATAAATTGGACTGGTAGAACAATTTTCTAAAAATTGCAGACCACAATTAAAATATTATGTACTGAGAACACAATTAAACTAGAACCAATCAAGCAAAACCGATGACATATTCGGTATTAGCACCACAAACGTCACCTAAAATCGGCGTAATATTATTAGCCAGAAAATGAGTGAATAGAAGATAGTAAAATTAATATTATTTATATACAAAAGACAGTAGCATTAATATTATTTATATACAAAAGACAGTAGTATTAATATTATTTATATACAGAAAATATTAATATTATTTATCATTCATTAAATGTATTCATTTCGAATTATGCAGCGTTTTGTGCAGTATATATACGAATGAAAATAAGTTTGTGAAACTGTGGCTTCAGACAAGTCGTGCTACATGGCTCAAGGTTCCTCAGCAGACAAGTCGTGCTACATGGCTCATGGTTCCTCTGCAGACAAGTCGTGCTACATGGCTCATGGTTACTCAGCAGACAAGTCGTGCTACATGGCTCTTGGTTACTCAGCAGACAAGTCGTGTTACATGGCTCATGGTTACTCAGCAGACAAGTCGTGCTACATGGCTCTTGGTTACTCAGCAGACAAGTCGTGTTACATGGCTCATGGTTACTCAGCAGACAAGTCGTGCTACATGGCTCTTGGTTACTCAGCAGACAAGTCGTGTTACATGGCTCATGGTTACTCAGCAGACAAGTCGTGCTACATGGCTCATGGTTACTCAGCAGACAAGTCGTGTTACATGGCTCAAGGTTCCTCAGCAGACAAGTCGTGTTACATGGCTCATGGTTCCTCCTGTTTTCTTAAATATTTTTATGTAAGTTTTCTTGGATCCAATCGTCGTGTTGCCGACATCTGTGAAGGAAGACATCTAGCAGAAGAAGCTTTAATTATCACAACGTTTCTCTTGCTTTATCAAGTCATGGAAACTTTATTCAGAGGATACACTACGCAACTCCTAGAAGTCACGATTTGATCAAAACTTTACACTAATAATAAAACTCTCAATAAAACCTCCTCCTGCAACATTTTTGTTACACGTCAGATAGTTTAGTTAAACGATTCTTGCCAACTAGGCCAAGATGGTATGATTTGAACTTATATATTCAGCTCCCCGATCTTCCTTCTTCTCTCTGGCTCATTCGTTCATACTCTTTCTTTTTGCCTAACCATCCTATCTTTCTCCTCTTCACTGACTTTCATTATCCTCTCTTCCTGCCTATTTGCATACTTTTATCTTCTCTTCGTAGCCCACCTAAAAACCTCCTTCGACTCTTCGCCATATTGTTACAGCCTTCCCCATCCACCTACCCCCAAATCCTCTCTACCTACAAATCCTTCCTGTTCCGCATCCTGCAAATATTCCCTACTTTCCTACACACTCCTCTATATCTTCCTATTCATTCCAGTTCTTCTACCACTTATTTACACATTTATTTTGTCCATTTCCCCATCATACTGCTTCATTCCCTCCTCCCTTTCCACCATCTTTGTTTTTTTTTCTCTCTTATTCACTTCTTATACATTCTACTCTACTTATCCTCCTACCTACTCCTCCTTCTTCCTATTCCTTCCCTCTCCGCACTCCACCCACCTTATCTCTTCCATCTTCCCACTCCACCCCATCTCTTACTTTCCCCTTCATCCCCCCTTCTCTTCCCTCCCCCCTATCTCCCCACCCTACACCCAGCCTGTGAAACAACTCCATCACGGGGGCGCATCTAACCCACTTACACTAACAATATTTTGTGCTTACCTCCCCATCGCAATCTGGGAATAGGGTGATATATCGCCCGTGGACAGACCAGCTACGCCACTCCCCCACCGAGGCTGATCCGTGGCCTGCCGTCCTAGCCAAGACCCAGAGAGACGTCCTCTAGCTATCGTTCTAAGACCAGCCACACTCACCTACTACCCACCCCGACTGTATACGCATCTAATACATCTTCAAGTATCAAGTAAAAAAATAAAAATATATGAATCATTAAAGCAGAGATGAAAGGAATATTAGTAAATGTTTCTCACATACGTGATATATTAAGACGTAACGAGCGACCTAGATCGTAAAGGGGAAAAAACCTCCGGACGTATTTATGATCTATCAATGGCTTGTTTTACGGCCGAGTGCCACGGAGAAATGGCTCCTCGCTGATGGCACCCCGATTTATGGCGTCCGGGTGCCCGAGGAGGCGATATTGGTGCTATATTGGGTTACTTAGCGGTCATCGTGTTAGGGATAAAAGGGCCAGGGGTGCGTGGGTGTGTGTGTACTCACCTAATTGTGGTTGCAGGGGTCGAGACTCAGCTCCTGGCCCCGTGTATGTGTGTGTGTGTGTACTTATGTGTATTATACGTATATGTGTACCTCTGTGTGTACATGTTTGTATTTGTGCGTTATACGTGTGTGACTGTACATGTGTTAGTGTGATGTGTATATAAATAGAAAATCTTATTTTTTAAAAGGGTGGACCGGTAAGCCAGCGGAAGGGCTCAGTGAGATGACCAAAACATTTTGTGGCGGGTCATCATATAAATTAGACCCGCGTCAGGAAACTCTTGTAGTGTTTCCTAACGAATCTTACCTAACTTTACATATGTAAGTGTACGTGAATATTTGTATATTTGTACGTGTTTGTACATGAATGTGTGTGTGGGCGTGTACTTATGTATGTTTGTGTATATGTATGGTGTATGTATGTGTACCTGTACTTATCTAGTATGTGTACTAATCAAGATGTTGATTCTCATCTCATGTGAGTCCTAGTTAATACGAAAGTGTACTTGAGAGAGCAAAGCTCACCCAGCTCACACATTGAGTGTCCGTGGTTCGATCCCCGGTACAGGTGGAAACATTAGGCGTGTTTCCTTAAGATACCTGCAGTATCTGTTCACCTAGCAGTAAGTAGGTACTTGAAGGTTAGCATACTGGTGTGGGTCGCATCCTGGACACAAAATTAACCTAAGTTGCCCGAAATGCTCTGCATAACTAAGGTCTTTCTATACAGTATGTCATTGGTGTCAGCTATGGTCTGTATAAGTTGTATCACGTACTTGTAGAAATAAATATTATTATTTTGCTCATGGTATCACGTCTTCAGTGATGAAATATTTTATTACAATTTAAAAATACGAAACCATTCAACTATTCTACCAGTGATTGAGACACTTATGCAACATATGGGAATCTTTGTTAATAAAGATATGTTGCAAAAATGTCTCAATCTTCAACTTGCCGGTTTTCAAACCATTTGTCATATTCAACCAATATTTGCAAATAAACAAAAGTCTAGTATCATTTTGGCACTGTTTAATCTCAGTTTGAAATTACTTATGACCCCCGTGTGCTTTCTGCTACAAGTACTGATAAATACTTCATTTACTATATCTAATGATCATTTATGTAGCTATCACGTCTCCTCTTCTTCCGACGGATAAAGGTAGAAGAAGATCGTATCAAGAACAGAGATGGGTAGTAAGGATTGCGTGAAAAACTGAAGGGACACAGAGGATTATTTTTTGTATGCAAATTATATATATATATATATATATATATATTATTTCCGTTAGGTTCAGAATGATTTTTGCGAAATCATTGAATACACAAATTTTCGCTTGCCTTATTCGGCAAGAAGAGCGTTGCTATTTAAGCCAAAATCGCAAGTTTTACCTATTCGGCACGACATATATATATACATCCGCAAAAACATAAATACACACAAACACACACGTATACGTGCCACTAACCACACCTTTTTTTCCCAAATTCAAGTTAATTTAATTGCGAAACACCTGGTTGAATACGAGGCCGGAGACGAGTAGCACGCACCATCCTCTCTGTGTCCTGCTAACCACACTCCTTATTCTAGGAGACTTTACACTGCCTGGGGCAGGATCTGAATAGATATGTATACACAGGAGACGTGGAGCTTTTCTAAAGGCAAGTGTGACCAGTAATGAGGTGGGTTTACACACGTGTGCTTTCTCAAAGATCAGTTTTTATGGCATTAGCGTTGACAGCTTGAACATGTAATGGTAACCACACAGCGACGTCTCGCTATTTTGGTTTCTTTCCTGGCTGACACATTCACTAATTAATGTTCAACACTCACTCGCAGGCACAAATAAACACATGTATACATAATATTCATTGTCTCTCTCTCTCTCTCTCTCTCTCTCTCTCTCTCTCTCTCTCTCTCTCTCTCTCTCTCTCTCTCTCTCTCTCTCTCTCTCACGAGCACTCTCACACAAGCCAGGAGCTGTGAATCAACCACACACACACACACAGCTGTGAATGGACTACACTCACACTCAAAGAGTTGTCAGGAAGTGGAATAATCTGGAGTGTGATGTAGTGGAGGCAGGATCAGTACATAGCTTTAAGAAGATATACGATAAAGCTCATGGAGCAGGGAGAGAGTGGACTAGTAGCGACCAGTGAAGAGGCGGGAGCCAGGAGCTATGACTCGACTCCTGCAACCACAAACAGGTAAGTAAATACACACAAACACACAAACTTGACCTCGCTTACGACAAAATATACTTCAGAAAATAAAGGTAAACAGAGACTCTTCCCCACCGGAGGCTTCAAGACAAGAGGAAAGATGGTAAACAAACACACTTTAGTCTTGGACACATTAGCAAGTATTATTTCTATGTTGTGGTGGTAAAGACTTACAATGATCTAGGAACTAGGATGAAAGTTAGAAAAAAATCATGGGGTTTCAAGCAGATCCGACGACTTTGATCACTCTACCAAACAACACTTAGGCGGCCCCAAGTTATTATTATTATTATTGCACAAAAAACTCACATAGCAGAAAGAAAATTTAGTATCATGTTTCGATCAGACTTGGTCCATTAACTAGCCACACTGTGACTAGTTAATGGTCCAAGTAGGACCGAAACGTCGTCATAAGTTTTTTCTCCTGTGTTTGTCACAGTATTGTGCCTTTGTGATTTTATTATTATTATTATTATTATTAATTATTATCTTTCCTCCTTGGTAGGCAGCAAGTGTGAGAGAAGGATGTTGAAGACGAGAGGTAAGCTACTACTGGGAGTGTGTCTCTGTATCCGTCTTCCCAAGACTGGTTTTTGTGGGTCCTGACACCAAGACGACCATAAAACTGCTGAATGTCTCTATCCCCAGCAACCTTGCCCACCCTGCCTGCCCATCCACCCACACACACACCCACCCACACACACACACACACGCCTTTCCCACCCACCTCGAGGAAGGCCCTGGCTCCCTCATCCATGACACAATAGACCAACATTACCCAGACACTTAATGTTCGCTGATGTATCACCAACACAACAATCAGGCTTAATATTTTTTACACAAACATACACACACACACACACACACACACACACACACACACACACACACACACACACACAAGCAGCTCTTGGGTTTGCATCAAGTTTCGCTCCCCCAACTAGGAATGTTAATTATGTAGACCTAGCTAAGTCGTTTTATATGTTGGTGCGATTAATGTCTGCTTCCCAACTGCCCTCTACGATTTATCAAAACATACAAGGATCTCGGTAACGATCAGACCTTACGTCTCACAAAAGCCAATAAATCTAACTCGTTTGTCATTTGAGGTGAAGTTTAATATTCTGATAAGATGAAAACTTTACTAAGGGATAATGAAACGTACGACCCTATAAGAACCCCCTGGAACAAGTCAGCTCTCATTTCAATAAACGACTTAAAACGTTATTGAAGGGGAATGATGAATTAATTAAATGTCCGTCAGCAAGATCAGTAGTTCTAACATATCTTCATGGATTAATTAAGACCCATAAACAAGGGAACCTAGCCCGTCCTATTATAAGTTCAGTAGGCTCGCCTACATAAAACCTATCCAAATGGCTAATTAAACTTCTAACTCCTACGGTCGGAAAGATTTCAGATGCTCATACTAAAAATAATGTTGATCTTACAGAGATGCTCCAGAAATTAAATGTATTACATGACTTACTCTTGTGAGTTTTGATGTCACATCATTGTTTACTAGAGTCCCTGTCTTGATTTGCTTACATATCTTGAAGAGGAACTAGAAAACTTCTCCATGCTCTACCCAAAACATAATTATTGAACTTATTAAGCTTTGTGTATTTAAAAGGTAAATACTACTCTCAAAAACAAGACATGGCCATGGGAAATCCGCTTATTCCATTACTCAGCAACTTGTATATGGAATTCTATGAGACTAGAATTCTTAAAGATATCCTCCCTAGTAAAGCCAAGTAGTTTAGATACTTAGACGATGTTCTGTCTGTGGCGTAGAGATCACAATATTAATGAATTCCTTCTTAGACTCAGTTATTTAGGGCCCTCAATTAAGTTTACAACAGAGTAGATAACAGACTGCCTTTCCTGGATGTTCTTATCCATCGTGTTGACAAGAAATTTAATTTTACAGTGTAAAGGAAGTTAACTAATGTGTCGTTATACATTCACTATTATTCCAGTCATGAGTCTAGGATTAAAAGGAGTGTTCTTCATACAATGTACTTGAGAATTTACGAATTTGTAACCCGGAATATTTTGATGAAATTAATGAGATATTCAACATAGCCACTAAACCGAGATATCCTAGGGATTTTGTTAAGAAGGCTTTACTGGCGGCCAAGAAGACTTTCTAGAGGACTGAACCTAGGAAAGTACCTTCCAGGAAAAATATACTGTTTTTTTTTTCATACAGTGAGAATATGGCCAGCCTGCGTGATGCAGTAATGAAGTTCAATTTAAATAGTGTCTACAAGAACATCGTG
Source organism: Cherax destructor (assembly GCA_009830355.1). Taxonomy (NCBI): domain Eukaryota; kingdom Metazoa; phylum Arthropoda; class Malacostraca; order Decapoda; family Parastacidae; genus Cherax; species Cherax destructor. The sequence continues at coordinate 14,541 of WNWK01000060.1, forward strand.
ACAGTAAAGAAGTTGATAAAGAATGCACCAGCCAACATTGTTGAGGATGTTTACAAGGTCCCTTGCCCACTATGTTCTCTTTCGTATGTCGGGCAGACAGGTAAACCACTTCAAATCAGATTATCCCAACATCAGTACAATCTCTGATCACATTAGTTCTTGCAATCATCTGCTGTGGCGGGCAGAAGCTCAAGTCATTGTTCCCAATAGTTCCATTATAGAAAGGAACATAATTGAATCATCTCTCATCAAACATGATAGGAATACCTCATATAATTTAAACGATGGAATATACAAACTCGACAGTTATTTAGTAGTCAAGGATGCTAGACAAAATCCCCGGATTGCTCATTATGTACAGGTCCTCGTGAGGATTTGGTGACAAACCAATGTTCTCCGCACCTTTCCTACACATTTCGCCCGTCGGGAATCTTGGAGAGTACCAGGAGGTATTCCCTTAGGTGGGTGCAGGAGAAACTATGCCCGTGTTAGCGCTCAATTACTCGGGCTTCATGGTGAGGTAGACTATGGTAGACTGTTCCACACGTTTTGGCCAGTCGGAGATCGCGTTCCAACTTCGGTAGTGCCATATATGGGGAATTCAATAGTATTAGTAAGTTTGCTTATGCCTTGCGTGCTAGTACAATTACACAAGTGGATGAGACTAACATAATATATATGTGAGTTTCACAAACAATGCAGTTGTCATGGAGCAGGACAGGTAAATAGGTGGGTAATAGGTAAATATGTAGAGATCTGTGTAGTCCCATCTCTGCTGGTACTTCTGAAACATTCTCTGACGTAGTATAGGTTGACAACTAGTGAATCTGAGTAATATTGCAATGTTACATATAGCTTGAGTTTAGGGGTGTATTAACCACCTAGGTTAAATGATTCCATATGCCAATAGATCAGTTGACATCGAATAGATACTGTTTTTGGGCTGACTACTGCGTTTCCTTAATATTCTGTATCTTGCTTTCTGTAAACCTTTGAGGTCCTCTACCTTCTCTTACCCAGGAAGGGTGTGAGGGGACGGGAAAGGTGGGGTGCTTGGGTCTGTGACGCTCACTCTGTGTTACGGGCACTGATACCTTCTGCCTTGCCTCAAAGAATCCCCCTCCTATCTGATGCTATCTTGCAATATTGCATAGCTCCTCACGACGCACGAGAGCGCGAAAGATCTACAGCTAAAGATTTCCTTTCCCATGTGGCTTGTTCTGCATTAGTAAGATCGCCTGTTTGCGATTGTATTGTATACGTATGTATATTCTCAGAACCAGAGAAATATTTACAAACATTAATCTCAGATCGGAGAAAACTCTAACCTACGATCTTTGGGACAAATTACGCAGTACTATACGCACCATTACGGACCAAACATTACTGCGTAGTTTTTCCAAAGTTCGTAGGCTCAAATCTTCTCTTAATTATATATATATATATATATATATATATATATATATATATATATATATATATATATATATATATATATATATATATATACTTCCCATCTCCAGGACTCGAGTCCGGCTTGCTGGTTTCCCTGAAACCCTTCATAAATGTTACCTTGCTCACACTCCAACAGCACATCGTCCTAAAAAACATTTATCTTCTAAAAACTATTTGTCTCCTAAAAACCATTTGTCTTCATTCGCTCCTAACACTCTCACGCATACTTGCTGGAAGTTCAAGCTCTTCGCACACAAAACCTTCTTTACCCCCTCCCTCCAACCTTTCCAAGGCCGACTTATACCCTGCGTTCCCTCCACTACAGATTTATACACTCTCGAAGTCATTCTGTTTTGTTCCACCCTCTCTACATGTCCAAACCACCTCAGCAACCCCTCCTTAGCCCTCTGGATAATAGTTTTGGTAATCCTACACCTCCTAATTTCCAAACTACGAATGCTCTGCATTATATTCACACCACACATTGCCCTCAGACATGATATCTCCACTGCCTCAAGCCTTCTCCTTGTTACAACATTCACCACCCAAGCTTCACACCCATATAAGAGCGTTGGTATAACTATACTCTCATACATTCCCCTCCTTGCTTCCATAGACAAAGTTCTTTGTCTCCACAGACTTCTTAGTGCACCACTCACCTTTTTCCCATCACTTTTATGATTCACCTCATCTTTCATAGACCCATCTGCTGACTCGTCCACTCCTAAATATCTGAATACATTCACCTCCTCCATACTCTCTCCCTCCAACCTGATATCCAATCTTTCGTTACCTATTTTTCTTATCCTCATCTCCTTTCTCTTTCCTATATTCACTTTCAATTTCCTTCTTTTACATACCCTACCAAACTCATCCACCAACCTCTGCAACTTCTCTTCAGAATCTCCCAAAAGCACAGTGTCATCAGCAAAGAGCAACTGTGACAACTCCCACTTTGTGTTAGATTCTTTATCTTTTAAACCCACACCTCTTGCCAACACCCGAGCATTCACTTCTCTTACAACCCCATTTATAAATATATTTAATAATCATGATGCCATCACACATCCTTGTCTAAGGCCTACTTTTACTGGGAAATAATCACCCTCTCTCCTACATACTCTAACCTGAGCCTCACTATCCTCGTATACACTTTTCACTGCTTGCAATAACCTCCCTCCTATTCTATGAAAATAGGGAGTTTCTGGAGAAAGACAGAAAGCAGGAGAAATGAAAGGTAACTAGAAAATGGAGGTTAAGTGACTAAATAATGTGAGTTAAAAACAAAACACGGGCAGATGAGTAGAGAAATATAATGAAAATCAAAAGCAGTCCAACAACCAGGATGGAACAGAGCTGCAGTAAAGCTTGGTTAATCAGGTCCTGATCTACCGCGAGGTCTGGTCATGGTCCGGGCAGAGGGGGCGCTGACCCCCGAAACACCATCCAGGTAGAAAGAAGACAGAACATAGATGAATAACCTCTCTCCTCATACCAAATTCCCACCACCACAACTGCCTCCTCACCCGAATATACTATCCTCTGATACAAGATACCACAATACACAAAGCTGAATCCCTACCACTCCTTCCCTCCCATCCCCACAACTATATTCACCCAACCATACTCTCTCCCCGCTCATGGAGCGGGGAGAGAGTGGACCTAGTAGCGACCAGCAAAGAGGCGGGGCCAAGAGCTATGACTCGACCCCTGAAACCACAAATAAATGAGTACAAATGGGCGAGTACCTGACACTCCACACCTAGGCAAACTTCCCTCCTCCCTCAGACATCGAGAGAGAACAAGATGCAACAAATAAAAATTAATTGAAGATTAAGCATCTGGTATACATATGTTGTTGACACTGCAAATAACAACTCTGAGATGAAAGTTAAAAGAACAGCAACAAAACAGACATTGCGTAGCAAATCCAGCCTGAACGTCAGTCACCTCCGTTCACTCTACACTGACACGAGCGGAAAGCCGACTATATCTGGGCTCACTTTACACCGACACAAGTGAAACACCAGCTGCCTCTGCTCACCTAGACCACACTTACCTCTTCTCGTATGCGACAACTACCTCTACTTAGTTTACACTGAACCTAATGGAAGGTCACCAACCTTCGCTTCACATACTGTATCTGTACATGTGACAGGAAGCATCTCTTCTTACTCTTACATCTAAGAGACATGTTATAATTAGATATAAGAAGGGAGAGAGAGACAAAGAGAGAGAGAGAGAGAGAGAGAGAGAGAGAGAGAGAGAGAGAGAGAGAGAGAGAGAGAGAGAGAGAGAGAGAGAGAGAGAGAGAGATTAAATGGGATAGAACTCCCACGCTAAGAGAAGCTTCGCTACTACTGGCCTCTCCTCCCAAAAACCCTTATCAATATGCGATCAACAACCTCCAAAATGGTTTCGGATGCTCCGTTATGGTGCCCATGGTGCTACTGGGGAGGGGGAGTGAGGGAAGGTAAGGGGAAGATTTACGCCCTCTCCCAGTAACCTGTTATTCCACACTCGCAGGGATGGTCGATCACCCTCTGTAACACCTCTGTAAGAGAGGGTCTAGGAGCCTTGGCCACGCACTTCGAGAACGCCCCTAAATCCTTTCACCTGTGAGGACAATACTGCTAAACAAAGTTGTCAGGAGTCAATACCCGAGATAGTGAAGAGTATCCCATAAAATAGAGAGACGGGGAATTATGGTGTATGCTACTGAGCAATATACTGAGGCCAGCCAAGGGAAGAGGGGAGGTATTGGCCATGGGAACGCGAGAAAAGGGGAGGGGAAGGGTGGGTTTAGAGGAAGTGGACCGTGGGGAGTGGCAACATAAGTGTCCATGGGGAAGTGGCAGGTGTAAGTTTATTAAGGTACGGGTGTACGTAAGTACAATTATCATACATAGTAACATATGCAAAAAAATAGTGAAATTCCAAGCGCTTTCTTGTTTTCTTACATAGTCAAGGAACTTCACTATTTTTTTTTTCACAGTGGTTGTTTACGTAGTAACATATGTGTAAATTATCTAGGATTACCCATAGTGACTTATTTCCATTGGTACTGTACTTATTAGATAATGCTAAGATGTGATTTGAAGGAAGAAGTCTTATGTTTTCGTTGTCTACGTACCTGGGGTCCACCTGGAGGGTGTTCCGGGGATCAACGCCCCCTCGGCCCGGTCCTTGAACAGGCCTTTTGGTGAATCAGGGCTTGATCAACCAGGCTGTTACTGCTGGCCGCATGCAGTCCAACGTATGAACTACAGCCTGGCTGATCTGGTACTGTCTCTACATAGAAGCAAACCCATAACTGAGGTTTATTTAATTATATTACTTTCCAATATCAAAAGATGAGGCAATTGTAATTTATTTTTAAAAAAGATACTTTCTATAACTCGCAGACAATCGGTAGGTTCCGAAGTGTTTACAGACGTAAATGAAATACTCAAACATGTGTGACGCAGAGCTATGTTTTCTTGCGCCAGCAGTTTTGCTGTGCAAGTCTGCTGACTCCGTATCCCTCATCAGTGGCTTTGAGTTGCAACAAGAGATGAAGCTCTGAGAGAAAGGCTACCAAGGAAACTTCTCTTCCAATACTGAAAAAAAAAGATTGAGTTCAAGACCACACGTCAGAAATTATTTTTCAGTTTCAAAAAAAAAGTAATGGGCCATTTAGCTTATCTACATTACGTACATGTTTCCACGTCACCTTGACAGATTTACAGAGACGAGAAACTGTTTTCAATATGTTTACAAAGTAGAGCCATATGTAATAAAATTGGAGATGTGGTAAAGAAAATATAAAGAAAGGAAATTTGACAAGATTAAAAATAGTGATTAGATAGCAACCTTTGAGGAAGGCGCCTCTCGTAGCTGACATCTGTGATATATTATATAGAAAGTCCCTGGTTATGCAGAGCATTTCAGGCAACTTAGGTTAATTTTGTCCCCAGGATGCGACCCACACCAGTCGACTAACACTCTGGTACCTACTTACTGATAGGTGAACAGGGACAGCAGGTATCTTAGGGAAACACGCCCAAATGTTTCCGCCCATACCGGGGTACTACTACGGGGTAGCTACTTTACATTGTGCCGCTGAAGTACCTAGTATGGTGTGCACTCCACATCCATCTCATGGATGGTGGGCCAAGAGCATATAGAAAATATACGCAACTGTACGGCCATTTTTTTATCTGTTACTAGCAAATTTATAATATTTTATCATAATTTCCAGTATTTCATTATCAATGAGATAATTTGACTTACAAAAGAGGTTATTAAACTATGTCTACACTCCTCAACAAGAAGACAATCAGGGTTCCACCAGGTGACTTTAATAACTCGATATCTAATAGTTTGATCATCGTCTGTGGATTTGAAAATATGTCAGAAGTACTTGTAGCCTAATTTTTGGGACTACATCACCCTATTTACATTGTTAGATGTTCCGTAAATGCGCTTATATATGTTCATATTATAACATAGTGGGTTATTGGTATACCACTCAGCCTTGTAACTGGTGTCATATGACTATAAAGTTTACTATTATTTCTGATACTTTACATAGACAAACCAAACTTACATTCATCATTCATCCTTGAAACTTATTAGCTTTAATAACTCGCATAGAACCAATAAAGCTTTTAAACTACTAGAAATGCGTAGAGGTGTGTGTGTTATATATATATATATATATATATATATATATATATATATATATATATATATATATATATATATATATATATATATATATATATATATTTTTTTTTTTTTTTTTTTTTTTTTTTTATTTATTAACACATCGGCCGATTCCCACCAAGGCAGGGTGGCCCGAAAAGAAAAACTTTCATCATCATTCACTCCATCACTGTCTTGCCAGAAGGTGCTTTACACTACAGTTATAAAACTGCAACATTAACACCCTCCTTCAGGTGCCACTGTACTTCCCATCTCCAGAACTCAAGTCCGGCCTGCCGGTTTCCCTGAATCCCTTCATAAATGTTACTTTGCTCACACTCCAACAGCACGTCAAGTATTAAAAACCATATGCCTCCATTCACTCCTATCAAATACGCTCACACATGCTTGCTGGAAGTCCAAGCCCCTCGCACACAAGACTTCCTTTACCCCTCCCTCCAACCTTTCCTAGGCCGACCCCTACCCCGCCTTCCCTCCACTACAGATTTATACACTCTCGAAGTCACTCTGTCTCGTTCCATTCTCTCTACATGTCCAAACCACCTCAACAACCCCTCCTCAGCTCTCTGGACAATCGTTTTGGTAATCCCGCACTTCCTCCTAATTTCCAAACTCCGAATTCTCTGCATTATATTCACACCACACATTGACCTCAGACATGACATCTCCACTGCCTCCAGCCTTCTCCTCGTTGCAACATTCATCACCCATGCTTCACACCCATATAAGAGCGTTGGTATAACTATACTCTCATACATTCCCTCTTTACTTCCATGGACAAGGTTCTTTGTCTCCACAGACTCCGAAGTGCTCCACTCACCCTTTTCCCCTCATCAATTCTATGATTCACCTCATCCTTCATAGACCCATCCGCCGACATGTCCACTCCCAAATATCTGAATACATTCACCTCCTCCATACTCTCTCCCTCCAATCTGATATCCAATCTTTCGTCACCTATTCTTTTTGTTATCCTCATCACCTTACTCTTTCCTATATTCACTTTCAATTTTCTTCTTTTACACACCCTACCAAATTCATCCACCAACCTCTGCAGCTTCTCTTCAGAATCTCCCAAAAGCACAGTGTCATCAGCAAAAAGCAACTGTGACAACTCCCACTTTGTATTTGCTTCTTTATCTTTTAGCCCAACACCTCTTGCCAAGACCCTCGCATTCACTTCTCTTACAACCCCATCTATAAATATATTGAACAACCACGGTGACATCACACATCCTTGTCTAAGGCCCACTTTTACTGGGAAATAGTCCCCTTCCCTCCTACACACTCTAACCTGAGCCTCACTATCCTCATAAAACTCTTCACTGCTTTCAGTAACCTTCCTCCTATTCCATACACCTGCAACATCTGCCACATTGCCCCCCTATCTACCCTATCATACGCCTTTTCCAAATCCATAAATGCCACAAAAACATCTTTACCCTTATCCAAATACTGTTCACCTATATGTTTCACTGTAAACACTTTGTCTACACACCCCCTACCTTTCCTAAAGCCCCCTTGTTCATCTGCTATCCTGCTTTCCGTTTTACTCTTAATTCTTTCAATAATAACTCTACCATACACTTTACCAGGTACACTCAACAGACTTATTCCCTATAATTTTTGCACTCTCTTTTGTCCCCTTTGCCTTTATACAAAGGAACAATACACGCTCTCTGCCAATCCCTAGGTACCTTACCCTCTTCCATACATTTATTAAATAATAGCACCAACCACTCCAAAATTATATCCCCACCTGCTTTTAACATTTCTATCTTTATCCCATCAATCCCAGCTGCCTTACCCCCTTTCATTCTACCCACTGCCTCACGAACTTCCCCTACACCCACTACTGGCTCTTCCACACTCCTACAAGATGTTATTCCTCCTTGCCCTACACATGAAATCACAGCTTCCCTGTCTTCATCAACATTTAACAAATCCTCAAAATATTCTCTCCATCTTCCCGATACCTCTAACTCTCCATTTAATAACTCTCCTCTCCTATTTTTAACTGTCAAATCCATTTGTTCTCTAGGCTTCCTCAACTTATTAATCTCATTCCAAAACTTTTTCTTATTTTCAACAAAATTTGCTGATAACATCTCACCCACTCTCTCATCTGCTCTCTTTTACATTGCTTCACCACTCTTTTAACCTCTCTTTTTCTCTCCATATACTCTTCCCTCCTTGCATCACTTCTACTTTGTAAAAACCTCTCATATGCTAACTTTTTCTCCCTTACTACTCTCTTTACATCATCATTCCACCAATCGCTCCTCTTCCCTCCCGCACCCACTCGCCTGTAACCACAAACTTCTGCTGAACACTCTAACACTACATTTTTAAATCTACCCCATACATTTTCGACCCCATTGCCTACACTCTCACTAGCCCATCTATCCTCCAATAGTTGTTTATATCTTACCCTAACTGCCTCCTCTTTTAGTTTATAAACCTTCACCTCTCTTTTACTTACTGATTCTATTTTCCTTGTATCCCATCTACCTTTTACTCCCACTGTAGCTATAACTAAAAAGTGATCTGATATATCTGTAGCCCCTCTATAAACATGTACATCCTGAAGTCTACTCAACAGTCTTTTATCTACCAATACATAGTCCAACAAACTACTGTCATTACGCCCTACATCATATCTTGTATACTTATTTATCCTCTTTTTCTTAAAATATGTATTACCTATAACTAAACCCCTTTCTATACAAAGTTCAATCAAAGGGCTCCCATTATCAGTTACACCTGGCACCCCAAACTTACCTACTACACCCTCTCTGCATGTTTCTCCCATTATACATATGTATAAGTTTATGTCTTGCCGAATATTTAAAACTTGCTATTTTGGCTTAAATATCAACGCTTTTCTTGCCGAATAAGGCAAGCGAAAATTTGTGTATGCAATAATTTCGCAAAAATCATTCTGAACCTAACGAAAAAAAATATATTTCATTGTGTTTGTTTATTATTAAATTATTGTAAACTTATCTAAAATATATTTGGCTGGATTAGGCTAAATTCAATTGCGCTTGTTATAATAAGGTTAGGTAAGTTTTCTAATTTTTTTTTTGGTACAAAATTATTAATTTTTACATCAACGTAAATGAAAAAATATATCTTTAAACGTATAAGAGAAAATTTTAGAAAGGATTTAAATTTTAATGAGTTCTTGCTAATTGACCAGTTTTACCTATTTGGCACGACATATATAAATATTTATATACACATTTTTCAATTATTTCTTGAAGGTAGTAACACAGGATGCACCGAATGTATATGCTGGTCTGAGGCTAATTCCTCAAGCTTACCCAAAGCCAAGTGACAAAACTTCCTGAATCATTGACATGACTGATTGACTGGCTGTAACATGTTTACCTGGAGTTTACCTGGAGAGAGTTCCAGGGGTCAACGCCCCTGCGGCCCGGTCTGTGACCAGGCCTCATGTTGGATCAGAGCCTGATCAACATCCTTTGATAAGGGTAACCACCACACATATGAATATCAGAATCATGATAGGAAATAGGTGTAGTGTCAGTCATGACCAGACAGCAGCTCACAGCTGTTAATACACTACCTGTTGAGCTGCTAGGCTGACACATCGACTCCAGGCTGCGGGACCGATTATTTCAAACTCCTGATCTTTATCCATTCTTCTCTGTATTGGACTGAGGAAGCCACTGGTTGGCGAAACGTTCCCACAGTAAAGATACCCAAACGTTGCACAAGTGTCAAATTCATCACCTTTGTCCAGAGTTATGATATGAAGGCAAAAAGAAATCAATTTAATGCAATATTAAAGAAACTCTCAATGCGGTACTGAGCGACTCATCATATGATAAAGACACTTATCAAGTAATTTTTTTCAAGATATTTAAAGATAATAAATTGTCAGGGGAGACAAATACCAGAGAAGGCACCTTCAACTGACACGACCAGTGCAGCAGGAGCAAGCCATAACTGCCACCTCTCTGGTGTTCCTGGGGGTAAACGACCTAGGGACACTAATACCTATCTTAATGACTTACCCTCCCCCACTACACTACCATCTTAGTAGCGGCACGTCAACAGTGGAGGCAGCATAGTGCTCCACCGCAAGTGCTAGATCTGCTTTGAGTGATCTTATATTCGCAAGGCCACACCTCCCTCGTGTCACACTTTATAACAGCTTTCAGTGGGCTAATGAGCGAAGCAACACGTGATCGACAACAGTTTTGGAGGGTTTCACTTGATGAATAAATTAACAGTATAAAGCCACTGCCTTCTATGATGCTTTGCTGAAGAAAGCCTCAGACAGAAATCGAAATATTCAGGTTCTTTCTAGTCATTTATCCAACTAGTGCTGTAATATCACATTAACCAGAATGCTATCTCAACAGCGTACTAACTTTAAGCTGTGGCCTTAAGAACAAATTTCCCGCCTCTCGACTAGTTTATCCCTTTGTACAATCTAAGCACTTTGTACGTTATGTCTCCCCAGTTTCTTCTATCCAGCCTATTCTAGGACCAGCAGTGAAAAACGTTCAGATCTGAACGTGTTATGTGTCACTGCAGACACCTCGTTGCCAGCCGTATCCCAACAATATTTTTAATTTGCTTATTTATGGGTAAACTTAAGTTTTCATAGGTTGATATGACGTAATTAAACCCAGCCAAACTTAATTTACCTTAAGCTAATTAAAAATTAAAATAGCACTAGAGGAAAACTGAAAACGTTAAGAAATTGACGTATTAAGTAAGATTGTTATTTTATTAAGTGAAGATGAGTCTGGTTTATGTCGCGTATAGTGTCATGGTGGTCTTTGTTGACATTCCTGAAAGCTAATATTATTTTATGACAAGCGCGCACTCTCTTCATAGATTATTTGGTCGATGTGTGCCTCTGGTGATATGATCGGTGCTGTGCTGACTCTGAGGTCCTTTAGTGATTTTTGAGCTTCTGTGTCCAGAGTATGTGCACAGCTTTTGTCTTCTTTTCCCTACAACAATTCTCATAACCTTGCATTCCCTGGGTTGATTTCCAATAGCCACTTTCCTGACCAATCCTGATGTTTGTCCAAGTCCAGTTGAAGCTCCTCTTTATTCTCCTTAAAAAAAAGTCATTTGTAAACAGGGATACAGCTACCTGGAGTCTACCTGGAGGGTATTCCGGGGGTCAACGCCCCCGCGGCCCAATTCTTGACCAGGCCTCCCGGTGGATCATTGCCTGATCAATCAAGCTGTTACTGCTGCACGTAGTCTAACATACGAACCACAGCCCGGCTGATCGAGTAATGACTTAGGTATCTGTCCAGCTCGCTCTTGAAGGCAGCCAGTTGTCTATTGGTAATTCCCCTTATCCATAAGATTATTTCTTCCATCATATTGCTCACATTTACCAGAATCAGGACCAGTCCCAAGACCGATTTTTTATGTCCTTTATACCCCATTAGGTACACTTTAATCTACTATAGCGCACTGTCATCTCTGCCTACTCTTCAATTTTTTGGCATCAGTTTTTTTTTGGTGTGGTACAGTGCCAAATTCCTCATTATAGTTCAGCCATATGCAGTGCCCTTTCTCTCTGTTACTCTGCCACAGGACTCCAACAGGTTTGCGAGACAGGATTTACCCTCGCTTAATCCGTGGAGGTTGTTGTTTATGGAGCTGCTACTATCCAAGTGCTCCACTCCTCCTGAATCTTCTCCATTACCTTACATTGTACGCATGTCAGTGATACTGGCTTGTAGTTAAGCGCTGTCTGTGTGCCACTTTTCTTAAACATCGGGACTACGTTCGCTGTCTGGCACATATCTAGCTATTGCCTTGCATCCATTGACTTCCAGTCTTAGCTAGTAGTTCACATAGTGTTACTGCTCCCTCGCTCATGGTGACACATTGTCTGGTTCCATTGTCTCTGAGGTATCCGATGGCTCATTCAGTAGTTTCTTCACGTCTTCTCTTGCCGTATTTATAGTGCTTAGTACTCTATGCTATACTCTAGTTCCTCTGACTCTCTGGTGTTGGTCCTTTTCATCAGAGAATACGTATCTAGAGCGTTTATTCTACAGTTTGCGCAAACTGCGCGTTGCATTCACCCTGTTGAATTAGCGGGAGTTGAATATCTCAGCTCCTCCAAATATCTCTGTGTTACAACCACAGGTACTATTGGTTCCGCAATGCACAGCATATTAGGGGCTTTTGGCATGTACATCTCATTAATTCCTGTGTCTACCCAATCATGTATCATTGTACCATGTCTCAATAAAGTATTATTATTATTATTCTTGGTCTTGTGAGACCTATTATACCTACTCCTGAGTGAGACAGAGACAAAGAGGTGTGTGTGTGTGTACTCACCTATTTGTGTTTGCAGGGGTCGAGACTCGGCTCCTCTGTGTTTGTGTGTGTGTGTGTGTGTGTGTGTGTGTGTGTGTGTGTGTACAAGGGAGTTGTTGGCAGTGATAATAAAGCCAACAAGGCGAGGGAGCAGACATGGGAGAAGACGGGTCGGGAGAAGATGATCGGGAGGGGAAGGAGGAGGATTGGATGGGAAGGAGGAGGAGGAGGAGGGGAGGGGGGAAGGAGGGAGCCTTCAGCGTCCTCACAAGAGTGGACTTGCCAACGTGGACGTCGAGCGGCCCGGCCAAAGGCGAATATACAGTGTCACAAATAACCTCGTTGAATAGCCCCCTTTGCCCACCCAAAAGCCAGAGTCAATAAATAATGGAGACGCTACCACAGCTACTGTTCCGCACGATGGGATAGGAGATGGGGATGGGAGTGATGGGGGAGGTAGGGAGGGAGAGAATCTTGATGAAAGGGTCAAAGATCAGTGATGGTTGTGGTTGGTGGTGTTCGGTGTTGGGGGATTATGAGGATAGTGGTGATGGTTGTATATGTTGGTGGTGGATGACGATAGTGGTGGTGGAAAAGAATGGATAGTAGTAGTGGATAACAATGGTAGTAGTAGTGGTGACTGTGATGGTGGGTTTGGGCGGCTGGTGGTGGTGATTGTGATTGTTGCTCCTGGCGACTAAATTCTATATACAAGCATTTTTTTTTTCAAATACACACGTATTCTCCTACAATTTTCACATATATTTTCGCACTAGTCATTTCTCGCCCCCCTGACCCCACGTAATACCACTCTCCACTACCAACGTAACTTCACTTTCGTTCTACCTTTAAAATGACTTTGAAATATATTAAGAAACCATATTTAATACCAATAAACTTACATCTAAAAAAATAACATTTAGAAATTATCATAAAATTGAACATTAATTCTTATTCACTTAAAACGTTCATATAATTTATGGTAAGCATTAAATCGAAGAGCCGTACATTCACTGGTCAAGGGTAAATGAAGATAGCCAAAAGCCGGAGCCGAGGAGGGCGTATAAAAACTAGGAAAGTAATTAAGGCTCTTTTTGTATGTATTGTCGCTCCTGTGCTTATGTCAATTTACAGAGTCGCGGCTCCTGGACTAAATCTTGTCAGTGGACCAGTCTGGTATACGTACACACATAAGCACATGTGTACACATGCATACACACACTCCAACCATCCCATATGTCACCTATAAAGAACATTGGACACAAAGTCGCATAGCAACAAACAGGAGTGTCGCCTTACTTGACCTTACTAACTGGACACACCCAGCCTTCCTTCCCTTATGTGCTTCCTCCTCATCCAATCCTCTTCCTCTTTCTTCTCATCTTACCTCCCTCTTGAACCCTCGTCCCACCCTCCATTTTGTGATCTAAAAATCACTTATTAAATGTTCAGTTTTCTTAAACACGTTGTATTAGCATCAACAGAGTAACTTTCAGAACTAAGACTTCATTTTGATCGACGCCCACACACTAAAAGGAAATAAGTCATTTTTTTTTGCATATCCTAGGTAATTTACATATACGTGAATATGTATGATAATTTGTGTAACTGTATTTATGTGTACCTATACCTAAATAAACTTACTTCCTTGTAGCACTCCAGCTTCCCGACCTACCCATCTGCGTACAGCAATACGCATAGCAATAAGAGCCATCAGGGGTGCCACTAGCGGCGCCCAGCGAGACATAGCTGCAGGGATGGCAGAAAGTGAGACATCTACAAGCGCGAGGTGCATGTGGTGGGTCTGGCTGGCCCAGGTAGGTCTTGGGTACCTCTGGGTACCTGGGCTAGCTACACGCTGCATACAAACACCGTCATTTTGACCTGGGCACCGGCAATACCCGAATTTACAGCCTTGCTTCTCTCTTAATGTTAGGGTGGGCGGCCGGGTATACAGGTGGCTTATTGGCACGGCAGCCATGGCTGGATCACCTGGGTTGTAGTGGCTTATTAACACGGAAGCCATGACAGCATGTCTGGATCACCTGGGTTGTAGTGGCTTATTGACACGGCAGCCATGACAGCATGTCAGGATCACCTGGGTTGTAGTGGCTTATTGACACGGCAGCCATGACAGCATGGCTTCACTACCTGGGTTTCATTGTGATGGATAACGCCATTATGAGGCCTCAACATTAACCACATTACTCATTACTGCTCGAGGAACAGTGGAACATATGTTCAATGCTCTGTCATACGGAACTGTGTAAAGCGATCGCTGAAATACAAGACAGCCTTTAATAATAAAATTACGCATAACGCCAACACATCGGGGAAAATACGCTTCAGTATCTCAGTACTGGAGCATTCAGGTCACAACGTAAGAGACACGGGTTCGATTCCTAGACTCAGGGTGTTAGTTGGCTGTTGGATCATTAATGCTGCAGGTAACCAGTTCACCCCAGACAAGAATACTGTAATCCCTAAAATATACTCTCAGCATATATACTCAGAGGTATGCACCTCTGTGTGCGTATATACCCTGTGTGTGACGGCTGTTGTGGGGCGTGTCCTGGTAGGATGGGGAGGAGAGGAATAAGTGCGGTAGTATACCTTAGCAAGGCTTTGATATGAGCTGAGCTTTGACAACACCTCCCACAGTAACCTGTAAACTAAGAAGTGTAAAATATTGCTTGAAAGAGACATGAGTCTATGTCTTGTCCAAGAGTCTGAAAGCAAGACAAGATCTGTAATCGTATGTTATTAGTAGTATTATTCATGCGAAACGCCAAACCCGCGTGGTGCATTCAGCTCAAGGAGTGGTGGAGGCTCGATCCTCCGTGCGATAAGCGAGAGAGACAAGCTGGAATCTCAGAGCAAATATAGGAAAACATACAAGATTCTCTCAAAGGGGACTGATAAGGTGCCCAATGTTACTAAGGGCGAGGATTCACCCAAACTGCGTGCTTCAAGCAACCTTATTTATGGAACAACTCGTGCATTCTCCTCGATAAAAAAGAGGATTTATTGACGTCTTCTCAGATTATTAAGACATTTGTTTATGGAATAAAATTGCAGATTCCAACGTCATAATGAATCTTACACGCCCATGTACACGCTCCCACATGTACACGCTCCCACATGTACACGCTCCCACATGTACACGCTCCCACATATACACGCTCCTACATGCACACGCTCACACACGCACACGCTCAAACACTCATGCACGAAAGCACGCACATAAACACAGTTCATGCACATACAAGCATGCATAATCACATGACGAATGGAGCCAAACTACAAGAGAGGGGACTACACAGGCATGAAGAATTTCCTGCACGGGGTTCAGTGGGACAGAGAACTGGCAGGGAAGTCAGTAAACGAGATGATGGAATATGTGACAACAATATGCAAGGAAGCTGAGGAGAGTTTTGTACCCAAGGGTAACAGAAATAACGAGAAAGGCCAGGATGAGCCCTTGGTTCACCCAAAGGTGTAGAGAGGCCAAAACCAAGTGTGCTAGAGAATGGAAGAGGTACAGAATGCAAAGGACCCAGGAGAATAAGGAAAGGAGTCGTAGAGCCAGAAATGAATATGCACAGGTAAGAAGGGAGGCCCAACGGCAATACGAAAATAACATAGCAGCGATAGCTAAATCTGACCCGAAGCTGTTGTGCAGCCACATCAGGAGAAAAGCAACAGTCAAAGACCATGTTATCAGGCTGTGGAAGGAAGGAGGGGAGATCACAAGAAACGACCGTGAAGAATGTGAGGAACTCAACATGAGATTCAAAGAAGTGTTCACAGAGGAGACAGAAGGGACTCCAGAAAGACGGAGAGGTGGGGTACACCTTAAAATGTTGGACACAATACATACAACCGAGGAAGAAGTGAAGAGGTTGCTAAGCGAGCTATATACCTCAAAAGCGATGGGGCCTGATAACATCTCTCCATGGGTCCTGAGAGAGGGAGCAGAGGCGCTATGTGTACCACAAACAATCTTCAACACATCTATAGAAACAAGGCGACTACCTGAGGTATGGAAGACAGCAAATGTAGTCCCAATTTTTAAAAAAAGGAGACACGAAGCATTAAACTACAGACCAGTGTCACTGACATGTATAGTATGCAAAATCATGGAGAAGATCATCAGGAGAAGAGTGGTGGAGCACCTAGAAAGGAATGAGCTTGTCACAAACCTACTGGAGTTCTATGGCAGGGTGACAGCAGTAAGACAAGAGAGAGAGGGGTGGGTAGATTGCATTTTCTTAGACTGTAAGAAGGCATTTGACACAGTTCCACACAAGAGACTAGTGCAAAAGCTGTAGGACAAGGCAGGGATAACAGGGAAGGCACTGCAATGGATCAGGGAATACCTGTCAGGAAGACAACAGCGATTCATGGTACGTGGCGAGGCGTCAGAGTGGGCGCCTGTGACGAGCGGGATTCCACAGGGGTCAGTCCTAGGACCGGTGCTGTTTCTGGTATTTGTGAACGACATGACGGAAGGAATAGACTACGAAGTGTCCCTGTTTGCAGATGATGTAAAGTTGATGAGAAGAATTCAATCGGACGGGGACCAGGCAGAACTACAAAGGGATCTGGACAGGCTGCAGGCCTGGTCCAGAAACTGGTTTCTGGAGTTCAACCCCCACGAAGTACAAAGTCATGAAAATTTTGGAAGAGCAAAGAAGACCGCAGACGGAGTAAAGTCTAGGGGAGCCAGCGACTACAAACTTAACTCAAGGAAAAGGATCTTGGGGGTGAGTATAACACAGAACACATCTCCTGAGGCGCACATCAACCAAATAACTGCTGCAGCAAACCTATGAACAGCATTCCGACATCTTAATAAGGAATCGTTCAGGACCCTGTACACTGTGTATGTTAGGACCATATTGGAATATGCAGCACCAGTTTGGAACCCACACCTAGCTAGCCAAGCACGTAAGGAAACTAGAGAAAGTGCAAAAGTTTGCAACCAGACTGGTCCCGGAGCTAAGGGGTATGTCCTACGAGGAGAGGTTAAGAGAAATCGACCTGACGACACTGGAGGACAGGAGAGATAGGGGGGATATGATAACGACATACAAAATTCTGAGAGGAATCGACAAGGTGGACATAGACAGGATGTTCCAGAGATGGGACACAGTAACAAGGGGACATAGTTGGAAGTTGAAGACTCAGATGAATCACAGGGATGTTAGGAAGTATTTCTTAGTCACAGAGTTGTCAGGAAGTGGAATAGTCTGGGAAGTGATGTAGTGGAGGCAGGATCCATACATAGCTTTAAGAAGAGGAATGATGAAGCTCATGGAGCGGGAAGTGACCTAGTAGCGGCCAGGAGTGGACAGTTAAACCAGTAGAAGGCCTCAGTCAGATGATCAAAAGCTCCAGCTGAGGGTCATCATACGACTAAAGATCCACTTCAGGAATCACTTGTCCTGTTTCCTGACAAATCTTACCTAACCCAACACACACAACTGTAACGGTATCTACACGTTTCTCTGTCTTGAAATTGCTTATGACGATAAAGAAGCTTTTATTGGGTCAATATTTTCCCTCTGAGTCTATTTGTTAAGAGTAGATGAAACAGAATAAGTTCAGCTGATCTTACAACTTTTACCGTAACAAAAGCGAGAAATTTCCAGAGATCTGCAGGGAAATTCATAGTTTTTCAATTTACTGCTCAATACACAAGAGCTCAAATAGCAGTAGGAGATTTCTACAAGACTCCACGTGCCAACATTGGCACCTTTGAGGATAATCTTAAAGACGAAATCATAAACAATAAACTAAATAGGCATCACTTAATAGTTACCAGTGACTAGTATCAATATCATCCAACCAAATACCTGACTTCCTAAAAGACATGAATAATTGCTTGCTACTGCCCTTACTAACCACTCCCACAGGAATTACTGAGGCATCTGCATCTTATCTTGACCATATTTGGATAAACAAAGCAGCTTCTCCAATTTTTTTTATTGACAATACAACTAACCATTGCCTAACTTTCTATGTTACCAGCATAACCAAATAGCTAATTGACACTATAATATCTCGTCTGTCAAGTGTCAGTCATTGGCGGAGATAAAATTCAATAATGGTCTAGATTTTCACTCATATGTCCGGGATTTCCTTAAAAAAATTCAGTGCCTCCCTATCAAAAAAAAAAGTCACAAAAAAAAGACTAAATAGCCTTTGGGTAACCAACAGCATCCTCGGATCTACTGACAAAAAGCATATATGTTAAATGAAAGGTAAACAACAGCATTATGTCAACAAATTCTAAGAAATAAAGAATGATTTAAAAAATTGCAAAACAATCTCACAAACTCTTATTATTATTATTATTATTATTTTATTATATTGTTATAATGGGGAAGCGCTAAACCCGTAGGATTATACAGCACCTGTGGCGGGGGATGGAAGGTATTCAGGTTTAATTCAGGGAACTGGAGCACATATCCAATTCCCTATCTCAAGAGCCCCTCACCAGCGTCAAGGACCGTCCCTGAGGGGTCTTCAGCGACAGGTGTCAAGGTTCACTTTACCTATCCCCAACATATTTTACGGAGGAAACTTTACTAATAAAAACATTAGAAAACAAAGCTGTTAATAAAGGGAGCATACCATTACAAAGATGACTTATTTTCATTAGGGTCCGTATCTTGGTGGCTTATAAGACCTATCTAATATACTATAAATATTTAGGACTTGTTATTCTCAGTTATATTAGGTTAGGTTAACCTATATTAATCAACAACAACCAAATAAACAAAAAAAAAAGGTGACTTACGTCTGGCAGCGAGAAGCATCTATAGTTCTATCTAATAAAATTTGTTTCCTAAGATTGCTAAGGGAACTCAATAGTTGGTTAGATATAGAGTAAATGAAACAAAAATATATACTTAGGTTTGAATAGATAAAGACCCAAAGGATCCAAACAGAAGGCACGAGATGAATGCAGGATTCTTATAACTGATAATCTAATATAAATGAACAGTGAAATCTGTCTCTTCATTCTAGGGACGACTTTTTTAAAATGTGTTGCGTCAGTATGAGGGAAGGAGAGGAGAGAGAGAGAGAGAGAGAGAGAGAGAGAGAGAGAGAGAGAGAGAGAGAGAGAGAGAGAGAGATATGCGGAGGGGATTTTCTCAACCCTTAGATAAAAAATGTACATCGAAAATAATCCTTGGGAATTTCTACATAACCAGGTATGCATTCCTTGGTATTTTACCCACGTTAAAATACATACGAGGTACGATCACTACCGCCATCATTATCACCATCACCGCCATTATCACCCTCATTATCACCATCAACTACGTCAGGTCACAACTTGAAACATCCCATTACTGAAGCATAAGTGTTTTCTAAGTCTCACTGACTTAAAGTATCCAGTGCACATGTACACTGTACAGGGATTAACCAGGATCATAATCGTCTTACACACAAAGCATATACAACAGTGATTTGATCTCGACACACTATTTGATTGCTTTACAAGCCTTCTCTTTCTCTCTCCCTCCCTTCTCTCTCTCTCTCTCTCTCTCTCTCTCTCTCTCTAATTCCAATGTATATTTTAGTAGGAAAATATAATTAATTCCTAAAGTATCCGTTTCAATATAATGGTATTTGTTTTACTAAAGAAGTATCTGTATCAGGAGAGTATCAGTATCAGGAGAGTATCTGTATCAGGAGAGTATCTGTATCAGGAGAGTATCAGTATCAGGAGAGTATCTGTATCAGGAAAAGATACTTGTTTCAATAACAAGGTACCTGCTTCAATAACAAGGTACCTGTTTCAATAACAAGGTACCTGCTTCAATAACAAGGTACCTGTTTCAATAACAAGGTACCTGTTTCAATAACAAGGTACCTGTTTCAATAACAAGGTACCTGTTTCAATAACAAGGTACCTGTTTCAATAACAAGGTACCTGCTTCAATAACAAGGTACCTGTTTCAATAACAAGGTACCTGCTTCAATAACAAGGTACCTGTTTCAATAACAAGGTACCTGTTTCAATAACAAGGTACCTGCTTAAATAACAAGGTACCTGTTTCAATAACAAGGTAACTGTTTCAATAACAAGGTACCTGCTTCAATAACAAGGTACCTGCTTCAATAACAAGGTACTTGTTTCAATAACAAGGTACTTGTTTCAATAACAAGGTACCTGTTTCAATAACAAGGTACCTGCTTCAATAACAAGGTACTTGTTTCAATAACAAGGTACCTGCTTCAATAACAAGGTACCTGTTTCAATAACAAGGTACCTGTTTCAATAACAAGGTACCTGTTTCAATAACAAGGTACCTGCTTCAATAACAAGGTACCTGTTTCAATAACAAGGTACCTGCTTCAATAACAAGGTACCTGTTTCAATAACAAGGTACCTGCTTCAATAACAAGGTACCTGCTTCAATAACAAGGTACCTGCTTCAATAACAAGGTACCTGTTTCAATAACAAGGTACCTGCTTCAATAACAAGGTACCTGTTTCAATAACAAGGTACCTGTTTCAATAACAAGGTACCTGTTTCAATAACAAGGTACCTGCTTCAATAACAAGGTACCTGTTTCAATAACAAGGTACCTGCTTCAATAACAAGGTACTTGCTTCAATAACAAGGTACCTGCTTCAATAACAAGGTACCTGTTTCAATAACAAGGTACCTGCTTCAATAACAAGGTACCTGTTTCAATAACAAGGTACCTGTTTCAATAACAAGGTACCTGCTTCAATAACAAGGTACCTGTTTCAATAACAAGGTACCTGTTTCAATAACAAGGTACCTGTTTCAATAACACGGTACCTGTTTCAATAACAAGGTACCTGCTTCAATAACAAGGTACCTGTTTCAATAACAAGGTACCTGTTTCAATAACAAGGTACCTGCTTCAATAACAAGGTACCTGCTTCAATAACAAGGTACCTGCTTCAATAACAAGGTACCTGTTTCAATAACAAGGTACCTGTTTCAATAACAAGGTACCTGTTTCAATAACACGGTACCTGTTTCAATAACAAGGTACCTGCTTCAATAACAAGGTACCTGCTTCATTACCAAGGTACCTGTTTCAATAACAAGGTACCTGCTTCAATAACAAGGTACCTGTTTCAATAACAAGGTACCTGTTTCAATAACAAGGTACCTGCTTCAATAACAAGGTACCTGTTTCAATAACAAGGTACCTGTTTCAATAACAAGGTACCTGTTTCAATAACAAGGTACCTGTTTCAATAACAAGGTACCTGTTTCAATAACAAGGTACCTGTTTCAATAACAAGGTACCTGTTTCAATAACAAGGTACCTGTTTCAATAACAAGGTACCTGTTTCAATAACAACGTACCTGTTTCAATAACAAGGTACCTGTTTCAATAACAAGGTACCTGTTTCAATAACAAGGTACCTGTTTCAATAACAGGGTACCTGTTTCAATAACAACGTACCTGTTTCAATAACAAGGTACCTGTTTCAATAACAAGGTACCTGTTTCTATAACAAAATATTCGGTTTAGCAAGTCATCTATTTCAATAAAGTATAAAGTTATTACGAACACAGGTGTAGTCTAGTGGCCTGCACACCTGGTTGTAGCACGATAACCACAGTAGAAACGAGGAACGAGCAAAAGGCAGCGGAATACTTGCAATATTTTTCACCAAACAGCAAGCAATGTATATATAATATATATAGAGAATATGTACAGTAAGGCAATGCAAGACTCCTGGCTGTCTTCAAGAAGGCGCTGGACAGGCACCTAAACTCAGTACCCGACCAGCTGGGTTGTGGTTCGTACGTCGGTTTGCATGCAGTCAGCAGTAACAGCCTGGTTGATCAGACCCTGATCCACCACGAGGCCTGGTCTCAGACCGGGCTGCGGGGGCGTTGACCCCCGAAACCCTCTCCAGGTATACTCCAGGTAAGCAAGAGACACGTTGAGAACCGTCTTCGACCAGACTCGAGGTAAGTCTGCCAAGGATGATTCACGAGTGCACCACATCGCTTCACAACTTTGGCCGGTTTCCTTGTGATTAACTGGTTGAACCAAGGTGCTAGCATAACTAGGGGGCCCCACTCATACTCTTAGCACTTAGTTCAGTAGCTGGGAGGGCATGCCTATATAGGTGTGTGACATACGCCGAATAAATTGTAACGTACTCTTAGCATGCCACACTGGTTTAACAAGGCATCTGTTTGAATAACAAGATGTCTGGTTTAACAAGGCATATGTTTCAATAACACGGTATCTGTTTCAGTAACTAGGTAGCTGCAGACTAGGCACAACACAACAGGTACTACACCTCCTGCACTTCAGATCAGCCAGACGAAACTTTCGTGTTTGGAATAAAAATATGAAACCTGTAAGAAACTAACAGCTGTAGAAACTGAGGCGGAAGTGAAACAAAACAGCCAACGGCAACCTTCACCTCTTTTCGTTTTGTAACTTTCTGCCCGGAGGCACTGGCGTTAGCTGAGGAGGTACTAGCGTTAGCTGAAGAGGCACTGGCGTTATCTGAAGAGGCACTGGCGTTATCTGAAGAGGTACTGGCGTTAGCTAAGGAAATACAGGAGCTCGCTGAGGAGGCACTGGCGTTAGCTGAGCTACTAGCGTTAGCTGAAGAGGTACTGGCGCTCGCTGAGGAGGTATTGAGGCTCGCTGAGGAAGTACTGAGATTCGCTGAGGAGGCACTAAGACTCGCTGAGGTACTAAGGCTCGCTAAGGTACTGAGGCTCGCTGAGGAAGTACTGAGGCTCCCTGAGAAGGTACTGAGGTTCGCTGAGGAGGTACTAAGGCTCGCTGAGGTACTGAGGCTCACTGAGGAGGTACTGAGACGAGCGGGACACAAGACGTCAATAAAGGAGGACAACAATCACGAGCTAATCCCACGTGTCATTTACGGTGATATGAGGTCAATCGAGTGAGAAGGGAAAGGGGGGGAATAAAAGGAATGGAGGAGGACACTTATGAAGAGAGAAATGGGAGGGGGAATGGAAAAATCGGGGAAGGGGAGAGACCAAGTGGCGAGGAAAGTCGAGGAAGCGGAGAAAAGAATAGAGGGCGGAGAGTAAATGATGGGAAGCGAGGAGTAAAAGATGGGAAAGGTGGAAGGAGGGGAAGGAGAAAGGAATAGTGTGTAACAGGCAAAAAGAAAACTATGAAACAAAGGGAAAAAAGTTAATTCGCAGGAAAATGAAAATCTGGTGCATTCATGGGGGACTAGAGAGGTATGAGAGGAATCCCCTTATTTCCCCTTAGGAAAAAGATACTGATAAAAGGGGAGTAAAAAGAGGGCGTAATGGAAATATAAAGACTGGTAAAAAAGATTATAATAAAAAAAAGCGCTAAACTTACAAGGGTCATAGAGCGCAGCAGGTCAGGGAAGGGTGCAGGGGTATATAAAATATATATATATATATATATATATATATATATATATATATATATATATATATATATATATATATATATATATATATATATAAGAGAATGTTTATATGAATAAAAATAGAGAAACGCACAGAAGGAAGAAATTTGGAGAGACTGAAAACTTAAGACGTCATCATAAGACATCAAAATGAAGAAAATACGAAACAAAACGATAAATGGAGAGAGAGAGAGAGAGAGAGAGAGAGAGAGAGAGAGAGAGAGAGAGAGAGAGAGAGAGAGAGAGAGAAATGTAGATAACAGCTCTTAGCTTGTAAAATAAAGTTAGGAACCCTCAACATAACCCTGTAAAACCCTGTGTAAAAAAAGAGATAGAGAGAGAGAGAGAGAGAGGTTAGAAGTCCCACAGGATGTGACGACAAAACATAAAGAGGCCAAGGACCTAAAAGATAAAAAAAAAAAAGGCTTTCTTCCAGATATGAGGTCAGGAACCTTATATAACAGTTCATATTTAAGCCGCAACATGAGAGGTCAAGGCTCTGAAGGGCTCGGGGCTCCACAGGGCTAGCTTGCCCTGTGGAGCCAAACACAAATCAGTGACACCCTGAAGCATAACGAGTACTTCTCTTATGTTAGGGTAGCCAAAGCCTTAGTAATAGTAGTAGTAACAGTAGCAGCAACAACAGTAGTAGTAGTAGTAGTAGCAACAACAGTAGTAGTAGTAATAATAATAATAATACTAGCAGCAGAAACAGTTGTAGTAGAAGTAGCAGTAGTAATAATAGTAGTAATAGTGGTAGTAGAAGTAATAGTAGTAGTAATGGTAATAGTCATTTTAACATTTAAGAAACATTTTGTCCACTTAGGTTACTCAGTGCTCATAACCATAATAAAAAAGGATAAAATTAATTAAAAACAATAAAAGCAATGAACATAAACTCTCAAGACAAATAAATATTATCATACCAAGATAAAATAACCAGCCTTTATTAAAAAAAAACATTACATTATTAATATCAAAAGCCTCTCCTAAAAGTTCCCCGAGGTCACTACAGGCGCCTCGGTAATTACAATAAACATGACAAAACCAGAAAGAACTTAAACCGTAGACAAAATGTGGCCCCCTATGCGTAGAATAAGGGTTTTTCTCATAATTTCAGGGGGCCCACAACGACGGCTTAACGGGTTTTCCCATAACTTGAGAGGCCCCCATACTCACGTTATGGGTTTCCAGGCGAGGTCACGACCCCTAGGGTGGGTTAGGGGCCCCCCACGAGCCAGCGGCAGCAATAACGAGCCAATAAGAGGAAGGAGACAATCACAGCACTCATGGGTTAATCCGGCAGTCTCAACAAGTCATGGTGGACGCTCTTGGTGGTAGTGGTGGTGGTGGTGGTAGTGGTAGTGGTAGTAGTTGTTGTTGCTGTTGTTGTAGTAGTATTGGTGGTGGTAGCGGTAGTTTTGGTGGTGGTAATCGTGGTTGGTGTTGGTGGTGGTAATCGTGGTGGTGATATTGGTGGTAGCTGTAGTGTTGGTGGTAGTGGTGGTTATGGTGGTAGTTGTGATAGTGGTGAGGGGGTAGTAGGAGGATGGACAGAGTGCGGTGGGTGGGGGGGGAAGGGGTAGTGGTGATATTGGGACGACGAGTTTGTAGTGGCGGCGGTGGTGGCAAGGATGGTAGTAGTGGTGAGGGGTAATGGTGGTTATGGTTGTGAAGAATATAATGATGGTGGAGGAGGTGAGGGTGGTGGTATTAGTATGGTGGTACTGATGGTCTGGTAAGGATGGTGGTGGAGTGTTGTTAGACGCAGTGGTGGTGTACCAGTTCTTGTCAGGGGAAGGTCTCATGAAGGAGTCAGGTTATGACAATGATTGAGAATGACCACTGCTTTTGTGATCATTCTACTGCTAATATTGATCTCTATTTTCAGTACTATTTTTTGTTAAGTCAATATTGATCCCTCTGTCAATATTCATCTGTCGTCTGTCAATATTGATCCCTCTGCTGTCAATATCGGCCTGACAACACTGGAGGACAGGAGGGCTAGGGAAGACATGATAACGACATACAAAATACTGCGAGGAATAGATAAGGTGGACAGAGACAGGATGTTCCAGGGATGGGACACAGAAACAAGGGGTCACAATTGGAAGTAGAAGACTCAGATGAGTCAAAGGGATGTTGGGAAGTATTTCTTTAGTCACAGAGTTGTCAGGAAGTGGAATAGTCTGGCAAGTGATGTAGTGGAGGCAGGAACCATACGTAGTTTTAAGACGAGGTATTATAAAGCTCAAGGAGCAGGGAGAGAGAGGACCTAGAAGCAGTCAGTGAAGAGGCGGGGCCAGGAGCTGAGTCTCGACCCCTGCAACCACAAATAGGTGAGTACACACACTGTCTTAGGGAATGTCTCACTGACCGGAAGTGACACAACTTACACAGAACTTGAATCAAAATATCCACCTAGTGAAGAAACTTACGGTTTCGCATTAAAACAGACTGAAATTTACGGAGGTATAATAGAGGATCTAAAACAACAACAACAAAAAGGTTATTTAACTGGAAGCAGTGAAGGATGTGGGTGACAACTGTCAGATGTGAGATTGGAGTAGTTAGGAACTAAGTTAAATGATGATTATGAGGAAATAGATGAATAGTTAAAAATGTGAGAGAGAAAGAAAGGAGAATTCCAGCCAAGGAAAGTACCAAAAGTCTGGAAAAAGACATGATAAAATTGAAGGCGTCAGAGAGAAGGTAGGGGACGGTACAGTTTGACGGTGACAATAAAGAACATACCAGGAGTGGAGAAAGCAGGAAGGGAAGAGGCAGGAAAAATTACTTTTCGGGGATTCTCACAAGAGACTGGGAAGAACAGCGATAAGAGAAGCAGCAAAAACTATTAACAGTAAACAAGAGAATCTGGAACGAAAGATTATATGAGGAAGAAAGAGTAAGGTCAGTGATTATTTAAGGTCTTCAGGAAGCTGATAGTAGGACAAGATGAGAGAGTTGTAAGGAGGAAGAAGAGGATGAATTATTACATATATCCGTGACTGGTGGCGGAAATATAACATGCATCCATAATTAATGATCCTTGTTTAGTCATATTTAAACCTAATAATAAACTTATCACAGCTATCATTAAGTATACAGCAGAGGAGGCTGTACTTTAACACAGATGGTCAATTTTCAGTGAATTGGGAGATACACCTGTGGCAAATGACGCCTAAAGATGTTGTGTACCTAAAGTTGGACCGAACAACAATGGAGAGGGAACAGGGAAGTTGACTAGAAGAAAGGAATCCTTGTGCCCAGAAAACTTAACTCTTAGGTTACACTTTGCCAAGCCTTCAGTTATCCCACCTCAAGTTCCACTCCTATTTACCATACATACAATAAACAGGTACCTACCGCACCTTACCTTTCTTCCTCTCCTAAATATGTCCATAACTCTAGCCCCTCACAGTACAAGCATCCCTCACCCACCTCTCTTCCCTCTGACTCATGTGTAAAGAAAGGGAAGTCAGGACACTGGAAACCTAGTACTCAGTACGAACTGGGTTGAAGTATAGTAAAGAATAAAGTCACAATAATGTGGTTGGAACAACATACAAGTAACTCGCGCTTATTATAGTGAACATATGAACATGTTTCGGTCTGTCCTAGACCAGTGTCAGGTTGTGGTTTAATAATAGTCCAGGCCAAACAAAAGTCGTCAAAAGTTTCTTAAGTGTCGACTAAATATTTGTATATTGAAATTAAGCTCAAACAAAACAGGGAAAACAGGGTAATGGAAGAATTGGTGCTACTAATTAGAAATCAGGTGAGACGGGAGAAAGAGATTCGAGTCAGCTGACTATATATTAACCATAATTAAGACAAGGACCCAGTAGGTAGCCAAGACAGTAACACGAACACAACAAAACAATGGTTTATACCACTGTAGAAGTAGGAAGAGCTCACATTACCAAAGCAAAGTTATTAATCATGAAAGATTTCCAAAATAAAGAAATCGACTAAGAGAACTGGAATCCCCACGAACCAGAAATATAGCGAGATAAGATGATGGAAAACTTGATGTGCCAACATATCAATGGGTATAAGTGTTCAAGAGCATATAGGACTGAATTCTGAATTTGTAATACTTTGTGGAAGTATAATCGAGATATTTACGTTTCTGGAAACCACATATAAAACGACTGAACACCATCATATCCTAAAATAAAGTATTTGTCGGTACAAAATAAATAAAATAACCTGGAGAAAAAAAAGACAATACAAATATTTTGAAACCGGTTTTACTGCGCTTACAGCAGTTAAGACATAGTATCGCCTGAGGATGGTTGCTGAGAAAGACCCAAGAGTGAAATTATCTTCTTATGCATGATATGCAAGACTAGTTATCATACTGAGAATAAGAAGCAACGTATCAATAATATTTTTGACAATTCTTTTTTATTTAGCATAATCATTCACATATATAAAATGCCATAAATGTTGACTGTTTGAAACATGCGGGATTGCTCTTCATTGCAGTTGAAAATACATGACGCTTGTGCAACGAAGGAAATGGATGTAGTGGTAATGCATGCGGTTGTAAGCACACTTGACTAAGGTGATGAGGGGTGCTCAGGCACTCACAGCTTCCAATGGAAAGGGCCACTTGGCGTAAAATGTTTGGGATCCCAGACTTAAAAGGTATCTTCGTCATACCATATTTTTTTAAGATGGTGGTTCTTGTTCTTGCATTTAGATTTTCGATATAAAAAAAATAGACCAATAAGTTGTTGTGGTGATAAATTTGGTCATTATGATGTTCTACTAAAAGGATCATTAAAATGTTGGTTCTTGCATGTGTTAGATACCTGAAAAAAAAATTGCGAGCTAAATTTACATTTTTGCAGAATGCTGTCTGTAGGTTCTCATTTTTTTCATTTTCTTATAGATCGTCTTAGCTTACTAGTGACTAAGCTGTGACACTGAAGCTAACTTTTGTTAATTCGTTAGTACATGATTGTTCTAAAGCTAGCATATCTATTTGTTAGAATATATTTTAGTTTACAAACTGAGATAAACAAGAACCTTGGCCATGTATATTATTACAATAGTCCACTTTTCGTAGGGTTATTAACATGTTAATGTTTATATGCAAGAGTGGCCATATTGAAAAGTGTTTCAAGCTAACTTGTACCTTCTTCCAATATGCTATAACTTCTTTTTTTTATTACTCCTACTAAAAAGTGTATCACAGAACTGCATTTCTAGCCCTGCAAACTTTTTTAAAACTCATATGATTATTAGACTGATTTAGGCAGTATTGTAGCAGTTGTGGAATATGTGAATAAGACAAGACATACGGCTTATGACGAAGAATTAGACACATATGAAACATCTGGGTATCTTTACTTATAGACTTTTCGCCCTCCAGTGGCTTTATCAATACAATACAAGGATATAATGGTAAGACTGTAGAACTATATACCAAAGACGAGGTAATCAGTCCCTATGTGTCTAATTCTTTATTTTTTCAGTATTGTATGCCATTTAGACGAGGTTTCGCCCACTGGGCGAATAAAAAATCTCTTCTCAGTGAATGCAGTGAATTGCAAATCATGTCTTATACACTTAACTGTGTGTATATTTTGCCACAGACATACATAGTTGTGGAATAGTTAATATTTCAGAAAAATTATGAAGCTAGAATCTTTTACAGTACATTAACATCCCACGATATTATTATATGAATAGGGATACAAGTTAGGTATTCTGTGTATCGTAAGACCAGTTGCCTTTGTGTAAGGCAACTGTTGTCTTATCTCTACTAATTTATAAGAGTTTAAAATTAATAAGTTAAACAGGCCAAAGCTCTTCATTATCTACTAATGTTATGGCCTCGCAGAGAACATCAACAGTGAGGTGCATTGAGAGTGAGAAACAGTGAGATGCATTGATAGTGAAGAACGTTAATAGTGAGGTGCATTGATAGTGAAGAACATTAATAGTGAAGTGCATTGATAATGAATAATCTTAATAATTATCCCTTTACCAGGTACGTCCAGGAAAATGCAAAATTCGAAATGTCTTTACTTTGAGTCGATAAACAACAACTGACTTACTACACAAGCTATGATGATGATGACTCTAGCATTTCTCACAGTCCTTTCTACCTCTACCTCTTCCCCCAATACCCCTGCACCCTTCCCTGCCCTGCTGTGCTGTATGACCCTTGTAGGTTTAGCGCTTCTTTTTTATAATAATCATAATAATGAATCGATAATTTTAATGTAACCAAAATGAGCCTGTATAAATAGATTTCTAAAAATAAGTTTTGGCTCAACTGCAAAAATTCGGCGCCAATAAATTTATTGGCCCGCCTGGTAAGGGAAGGCCTGATTGCAAATGTTGCAAAATCCCAAATATTAATTAAATGTCAAGTATTTTTTTCTAATTTATTATGCAAATAGACTATCAAAAACATAAATGGAACGTATTTCCAAACATTTTGAAGATATACAAAAAATATGAAGATGAACCAAAAATCAGCATTTAGACATTACAAAGTAATACGACTTGTCATTCTAGATGATTATTTCTTAGAATGAAAGTCTATGAAGCATTTTTTTTACCTTCTTCATGCATAGATTTATTTTGCATGTGACACAGGCAAAAGAGGATGTGACTATGTTTTTTATGTGATGCAATGCTTGCATGTAAACGCCTTGGCACTTACTGGCAAATAATTTAGTATTGCAACATACATCACACTATCATTAGGCCTTGGTGCAAGTTGGTACTGGCCATATATATATATATATATATATATATATATATATATATATATATATATATAAACACTGATCTCTGGCCGACAGAGACTCCTGCCTGAAAGCTGGCTGCCTTGGAATAAAGTCTAGCGAAAGCTGGATGCCAAGGTATTGGACCAGTGTGGTACGGTCGGCAAAGCACTGCGTACCTTGTCATGAGGTTCGTAGGTTCGAGTCTCCGTCGGCCAGAGATCAGTGTTTGTGAATATTTCGCCTGCTTCTTCTAGCATATATATATATATATATATATATATATATATATATATATATATATATATATATATATATATATATGAAGGGGGAGTAGGGGTCAGCCAAGGAAAGTAGATGGAGGGAGTAAGGGAGGTTTTGTGTGCAAGGGTCTTGGACTTCCAGCAAGCGTGCGTGAGCGTGTTAGATAGGACCGAGTGGAGACAAATGGTTTTTATGACTTGATGTGCTGTTGGAGTGTGAGCAAGGTAACATTATGAAGAGATTCAGGGAAACCGGAATGCCTGACTTGAATCCTGGAGGTGCGAAGTACAGTGGCTGCCTCTGAAGGATGAGTGTTGATAAGCGGCAGTTTTATAACTGTAGGCGAGCCTATGGCAAGACAGTGATGAAGTGAATGATGATGAAATTGTTTCATCGTTTTCATGTCACCCCACCTTGGAGGGAAACGACTGTGTTAATAAAGCAAAATGATTTACAATGGTTTACAGGAAGCTATACGAAAGTTTTGTAACTTGAAATGCGTTCGTGACAGGTGCTAATAACACACAACGAACACACGCATCTTCACATATTTTAGGGGTTTACGGTTCTTGAGAGTAGTACCAACTCGGCCGAACTGCCGAAAATATAATTATAATTATACTTCACGTCTTTCATGAAGCGCTAACTGTAGCGTGAAGGTTGAGAGGCGCTAACTGTAGCGTGAAGGTTGAGAGGCGCTAACTGTAGCGTGAAGGTTGAGAGGCGCTAACTGTAGCGGGAAGGTTGAGAGGCGCTAACTGTAGCGGGAAGGTTGAGAGGCGCTAACTGTAGCGGGAAGGTTGAGAGGCGCTAACTGTAGCGGGAAGGTTGAGAGGCGCTAACTGTAGCGTGAAGGTTGAGAGGCGCTAACTGTAGCGTGAAGGTTGAGAGGCGCTAACTGAGCGTGAAGGTTGAAGGCGCTAACTGTAGCGTGAAGGTTGAGAGGCGCTAACTGTAGCGTGAAGGTTGAGAGGCGCTAACTGTAGCGGGAAGGTTGAGAGGCGCTAACTGTAGCGTGAAGGTTGAAAGGCGCTAACTGTAGCGTGAAGGTTGAGAGGCGCTAACTGTAGCGTAAAGGTTGAGAGGCGCTAACTATAG
This sequence comes from Cherax destructor, assembly GCA_009830355.1. Classification (NCBI taxonomy): domain Eukaryota; kingdom Metazoa; phylum Arthropoda; class Malacostraca; order Decapoda; family Parastacidae; genus Cherax; species Cherax destructor. The sequence goes on from WNWK01000060.1 coordinate 46,596, forward strand.
GAGGGAGAGTGAGAGGTAAAAGTAACAGCAGACAATGAGAGAGGCACTAACTACAGCAGTGAGAGAGGCACTAACTACAGCAGTGTGAGAGGCACTAACTACAGCAGTGTGAGAGGCACTAACTACAGCAGACAAGGTGATATGCACTAATTACAGCAAACAGGGTGAGAGGCACTAACTACAGCGGGAAGGGTGAGAGGCACTAACTACAGCGGGAAGGGTGAGAGGCACTAACTACAGCGGGTAGGGTGAGAGACACTAACTGCAGTAGACAGTGTGAGAGGCATTAACTAGAGCAGGCAGGGTGAGAGGCACTAATTACAGGAGACAGTGTGAGAAGCATTATCTACAGCAGGCAGTGAGAGGGGCACTAACTACAGCAGTGTGAGAGGCACTAACTACAGCAGGCACGGCGAGTGGGACTAACTACAGCAGACACGGCGAGTGGGACTAACTACAGCAGACAGGGTGAGAGGCCCTAACTACAGCAGGCAGGGTGAGAGGCACTAACTTCAGCAGACAGGGTGAGAGGCACTAACTACAGCAGGCAGGGTGAGAGGCACTAACTACAGCAGGCAGGGTGAGAGGCACTAACTACAGCAGGCAGGGTGAGAGGCACTAACTACAGCATGCACGGCGAGTGGGACTAACTACAGCAGACAGGGTGAGAGGCACTAACTATAGCAGGCAGGGTGAGAGGCACTAACTTCAGCAGGCAGTATGAGAGGCACTAACTACAGCAGGCAGAGTGAGAGGCACTAACTACAGCACGCAGGGTGAGATGAACTAACTACAGCAGGCACGGCGAGTGGGACTAACTACAGAAGACAGGGTGAAAGGCATTAACTACAGCAGACAGGGTGAGAGGCACTAACTACAGCAGTATGAGAGGCACTAACTACATCAGGCAGGGTGAGAGGCACTAACTATAGAAAGCAGGTTGGGGAGAGTAGTGATGGTGAGTGCCGTTGATGGTGTATCTAGCGGAAGAGAAGGGCGATTGTGATAATGGATCTGGCGACAGTTGAACTGATGGTGATGAGGGATATTGGATCACCGGGAATTAAAGAGCAATATTCAATCGCTCTTTTAATTCCCCGCAAATAATGGGATTTAGTATGAGCGATGAGCTGGTGATATTACGAGGATAAGTTAGGTGATTTGTTGTGTGAGTAGCAGGTTGGTGGAGCTGCCTCCAGCCTGCCCTCTCACTCCTGTCATCTGCCCTCTGCTGCAGCCTCTTGCTACCTGCATCTGTCACACTCCTGTCACTGTCATGCTATCGTATTGTATCACCCGTGGTATTGCAGCATCACTTGTAAATCCCCCTCTTTTGATCTCCCCGCCAAATATGATTGTATCTGATGCGCATCTGTAGCTGCGTGCATACCTGTCATCTGCCGCTCACTCCTGTCATCTGCCTCTCCTCCTGTCATCTGCCGCTTGCTCGTCACTGCCCTCTTCACTCCTGTCATCTGCCCTCTCTCACTCCTGTCATCTGCCCCTCTCCTCGTCATCTGCCCGTCACTCCTGTCATCTGCCCCTCTCACTCCTGTCATCTGCCCCTCTCACTCCTGTCATCTGCCCGCTCACTCCTGTCATCTGCCCTCCTCCTGTCATCTGCCCCTCTCACTCCTGTCATCTGCCCGCTCTCACTCCTGTCATCTGCCCGCTCTCACTCCTGTCATCTGCCCGCTCTCACTCCTGTCATCTGTCATCTCTCACTCCTGTCATCTGCCCTCTCTCACTCCTGTCATCTGCCCGCTCTCACTCCTGTCATCTGCCCGCTCTCACTCCTGTCATCTGCCCGCTCTCACTCCTGTCATCTGCCCGCTCTCACTCCTGTCATCTGCCCGCTCTCACTCCTGTCATCTGCCCGCTCTCACTCCTGTCATCTGCCCGCTCTCACTCCTGTCATCTGCCCGCTCTCACTCCTGTCATCTGCCCGCTCTCACTCCTGTCATCTGCCCGCTCTCACTCCTGTCATCTGCCCTCTCTCACTCCTGTCATCTGCCCTCTCTCACTCCTGTCATCTGCCCTCTCTCACTCCTGTCATCTGCCCTCTCTCACTCCTGTCATCTGCCCTCTCTCACTCCTGTCATCTGCCCTCTCTCACTCCTGTCATCTGCCCTCTCTCACTCCTGTCATCTGCCCTCTCTCACTCCTGTCATCTGCCCTATCTCACTCCTGTCATCTGCCCTCTCTCACTCCTGTCATCTGTCATTCTGATGAAGGGCTCTTGATTCAAGGAGCTGGAGCTACCCCCGCCCTTCCTAGGATTAAATAAAATTGCCTCCCTTTTTAAACATGGATGAAAAACACTTTGAAATACATTAGGTATACATGAAGTGAGGATGCTGCGAAATATGACCCTATACATGTATAGAGACTGCTTGTACATACGTTAAATATAAATATATATAGGATGCTCTGAGATATTTTAAGTATGAATATATGAAAAAAGCTTTTGAATGTAGTAAGTGTACATGTACAGAAAAAACTTTATAATTCATTAGTATACATATAAATAGGAAACTCTGGGACATTAAATATACATGTACACAGGGAGGATTGGGATTAGAGAGGTGTGTCTACATAGAAGACGGTGTCTACACATTACTCATACTAATTTTTGTAAGTAGATAGTATCTACAATCATACTATTTTTTTAAGCAGATGTCTAGTCATACTATTTTTTTAAGTAGATAATGTCTACAGTCATACTAATTCTTGTAAGTAGACGGTGTCTACAGTCATACATTTTTTTGTTGGTAGTGTCTACAATGTTGTATATTTTTGACCTAGATTACATCTACAACCATAATTAAAATTTTATGTCACTGTAGTGTTCATCTTTTATATTCTTACGTATTCTTTCAGTACGGATTACACGAGGAATATTTCTCATTAAGAATACATAAGTGCCGAAGGTTCATCACTGGGAGGCAAAGAGAACAGATGGAAGTGCAAACCAGCAGAAATAATTGAAGGATTATGCAGCCGAATTTGATAGAACAGAAGAAAATCCTCCACCCCTTAATACACCGAGGTAGGGGGAGTAAAAAAGGAGACACATTCACCAATATTCATGCATGTATACTTAATATATTCTAAGGCTTCCTTTATACATGTAAACTTTATACTGTACCTCTCAAAATCCTTTTTTCTCAGTTCTCTACAACTTCATGTTTATCCTGACAAAAAAAACTTTGTTACAGAATTACGTCTGTGTTGTGGAAAAATAAACGCACATGCAGTATATAATGCGATCCTTTATTGACAACGTTTCGCCCACACAGTGGGCTTTATCAAGTCATAAACATATCTGTTTGTGACTTGACAAAGTCCACTGTGTGGGCGAAACGTTGTCAATAAAGGATCACATTATACTGTATTTTGCGTCTATTTCTCCATCGTGTCGGGATTTTATGAATTTTATCTACATCTGGATTGTACAAATATAATGAGCTTAAACAAATTTATTATCTACATTTGTAGATAATTTTTGTATGTGGATTATTAACGCTACAGCGGTATTTGTAGCGGCAGCGTCGGCGGCAGCGGCATTTCTAGCGGCTGCGGGCGACCGTCTGTACATGCGGGAGAGACGGCAATTTGTGTCGCTGCTCTAGTGTAATTACCAGAGCCACACCTTTCTGGTGTTCAACCATCCGGTGAGGTGCTCTTGATCCAAAGAATTGGAGCTGAACATCCCCTTCCTTAGATCGAGCCTGATTGCGTCCCATTCCCCAGGAGCTGTATGACCCCTACCCCCCCGTTTCCCCCATAGGATTTAGCGCTTCCCCCAGAATACAGTACTACTCAACGTGACCCCATAAATAAAGCAAAATTTTAAGCACAATTAAATTTGGTCGATTTCTACCCAAACGGAATTTATTTTGCACAAATTTATTCTTCGTTAGACTAGATTAACGTAAATTGACATACACTGTATTTATACCTAGTTAACCTAGCACTGTCGATAAACTAAAAAAATCGTTCACAATTTGAAGGAAGGTCTAGATTTAACGAACATCGTTTAAGGATAACTGCCAAAGAAGGTTTTAAGGAGACGGAATCCATGAAAAAAAAAATGAAAGAATTTTGAAGTAAATTTGCTTAGAAAAGTCTCATTAAAAATTGTCACAAAATTCATTGATATGTAACAAAACGTGCAATGATGTGTCTGAAAGAGAAAATTAGATACAGTTAATTCAAAATGCCATTGAGACAAACACCAATAAAAGTAATGCATGTCAAAATATTTCCTTAAAGATACATTAAATAATCGTAGGATTTAAATTAACATTCATTTAAAAAAAAACATATCTATACATTGTTGACTACAGCAGAAAATTTGAATTATTGCATACAAAATTAATATTTTTTGACATTAATAAGAGTTTTACGACTCACTCGCCATGGTTTCAAACCTCACCCGTTCCCTGGTTTGTTTACAGTCGTGTTATTACGATTTCATGAGTCAGTAATGAGAGAATATATTTGGGTAGGATGAAGGCAGTTCGCGACACATGACCAGTAAGCCAATGACTAATGTTAATCAAAAATGGTAATATAATCATAACCATAATTTTTAAAGGGGTGGAGGGGTAAGCCAGTAGAAGGCCTCAGTCAGATGACCAAAAGCTCCAGTGGCGGGTCATCATACATCTAAGACCAACGTCAGCCACTGGCTGCATGTATGATACTAGAACGCTAATATCTTAATTATGACTTTTAATGCAATTGCAACAAATTGCTTTGTTCTAAAAATAACAGCCTTGATAGCACAATGTATATGTTCAAGTAAGCATTATTTATTATAACTACAAGTTGCAAATAAATCCAATAAAACTAAAATGGTTTCCTATGAGGGAATTATATCAACTAACATTTTTTATATAAATCTATTCATTCTATTTTTTTCATATATCTGATGTTCGGTACCAAGAAATTACTATTTTTGTAAGCCTACCATGAACAGTTTGAAAGCACAGATAATGCTCTAATTGGTTAGATGACGGTTGAATCATCGTAAAAAAAAAATAACATCACGTAAACAGTATTTCACTAGGCCTGCTATTTCAGTTTTTCAAAGGCTAGACTGAAGAGTGTCAAAAAAAAAGTCTAGTGAATGAGTCAGAGAAAAGTCTCATTAAAAAAAGGTCAATCTTCCATAGAATAATATCTTCAATCCATGCTTGGAGATGCGCTTCTGTTGTCAAGAGTTTGATGGTCCTCTGTAGCGGTCATGCACTAAGGTAGTTATGTCAGTGTGTCTGTGCAACACATTGTGACAATTGATGGTTAAGCTAGCATTGTCTGATATGCATTTAGATGCGCAGTAACACAAGAAACGTTTGACAGATCTGTACAACAGAGCACAAGGTTGTCAGTGCAACCTCAGAGTATTTACTAGCAGCTGCGGCAATCACAGTAGCAGAACAACCTGCTTTGAGGAATTATCAACTAAAGATCAAAATCTTTAAGGTGTTCAATCTCGCTGATCTAACAATATACACCAATATAGTGAATGTCTCACATACGAGTGTAGTGACCTCAATAAGACAAAGAGAACGACTGATTTAATACCAGACTTGAGAGCTTAATAACATGACACAGATGTACTGCTCACCTGTTGTATAATAGATATATTGTTACAGTTCTAAAATATTCTAGTGAAAACAAGGTTGACTGAGGCAGTGAGGGCAGCAAAGGCTGCCCTCACTGCTTAAAAACTAAGACCCATTTGTACGTTTATTGGCAAAAGATTGTCAGAAAAAAAAATTTTGTACACCTTATATTCTAACAAGAAATAAATATTCACGTGTATAGTCTTTGCAAATATAAAATATTATTATTTTTATTAGGCATTAAATCCTACAAATTACAAATATACTATATAAACAATACCACAAGAAAGATTGCTTTAAGAATAAATATTATAACTATTGCTAATTGAGAGAGAAGATTTTTAGAGTAATTTGCATATGATAATTAATGAGAAAATTGATGTATTCTAAGTCAGAGCAATAAAATTTCAAACGTTGCAAGAAGCACATGCTTAGCAAATATGTTGAGACCATTAGTGTATAAAATAGTGATAACCATATTTTTCTTTTCTTTATATGTCGTGCCGAATAGGTAAAAATTATTTTGTCGAATAATTAAATGAAAATTTGTGTATGTAATAATTTCGCTAAAGTCATTCTGAACCTAACAAAAAAAATATATTTCATTGTGTTTGTTTATTATTAAATTATTGTAAACTTCTCTAAATTATATTTAGTTGGATTAGGGTAAATTAAATTGCGCTTGTTATAAGAGCAGGTAAGTTTTCTAATTTTTTTTTGGTACAAAATTATAAATTTTTACATTAACATAAATGAAAAAAATATATATCTTTAAATATATAAGATTTTTTTTAGAAAGTACTTAAATTTTAAATGAGTTCTTGCTAATTGGCCAGTTTTACCTATTCGGCACGACATATATACTATATTTATATATAACAATAATCATAAAAATAGCTTCAAGCAAGTGGCTCAGGTTGCAGGATCAGTTGCACTTATAGAACCAGTTGTTAATGAGTAACTACCATATTTTTCTGAACTAAGAATTGCATTTAATTCTTTACTACTGCCATTATAATATTATGACTTCTCTTAATCCCTTTGATTTGCTAGGTTTCAAGACTATCGGCTGAACCAAGCTGCATTTCACCCCTACACCACCAGCCCAGAATACTGATTGTACACAGAGATAAATATTAACACATTTTGGTATCTATATACACTTGTGTTCCATTATTTTACAACTCTTTTGAAGCTGTCACTACACTACTAGTACATGGATAATACTTTTAAAAGATGATTAAAGTGTGGATTGTAATAATTGAATTTTTGCAGATACTTTACTGTTATGATTAAGACACATGTGCAGCAGTTGGGTATCTTTACTGTTAAATCGTTTCGCCTACACAATAGGCTTCTTCAGTCAAATACAGAGGCAGCAGGAGAAATAGTATTTGAGGTGGTCAGTCCCTCAGCCTGGAGAAAAGTTCAGCTGAACTCTTCTCCATGTGTCTTAATCATCAACTTTTCGGTATTCTACACCATTTTTAACATAACTTGACCATCATAGAGGTTCGCTGTATCAAGAGGTACGCTACAGGAAAACGTACACTAGCATCAGTGAGTGCGCTCATCAACCCGAGATATTGATGTTGCCTCCGACGACAAGTGCAACTCGTGAAATGAGTGTAATTATTGCGAAAATGTTTAAAATGCTGCAAGAATTAGGAAAAAAAAATAATTGCGATTTCTATTACCTTTCCATTTTTTCCACGGTAACGTTCCGGGTTCCGGTCAAGCTCTCGTTCAGGTGGTCAATGCCGGGTCAAGTTTCGAGAAAATAGAGCGTGTGTGTGCGTTAGTATTCACTCAGTGACGACTTATTTTCTAGGCAAAGTTTAAACGAGAAATTAATATTGTCGTTTTACAACTACAGTGATAAGTGTAACAAAGTGTAACATGCCTTCTGTTGTAAGTAATTACCTGCTCAATCTCACTGATACTGGTTCGAAGTCTTTGTTAATTGTCGTTAACTATCATATACCTTCAAGTTATACTTAAATTATCAAGAACACAAGAATGGAGGAACACTACAGCACTGTAGATACAAAAGATGAGGTAATCAGTCCCTGAGCCTTGGAGTTAGTGAAGAGTACCGTAGTCTTGAAGAATATGAATCATGATGACTTCTGCAATGAACATGTTGCTTGTTATTGTCGGATTCCTGTTAGATTCAGTGATGACAGTCGAAAGTGATTAAATTTGTTTTGCAACTATTGCAAAGATATAATAATGATGAATATTTTATGATGTTATGTTTAAAGTTCTAAAACTATATTAATTATTGTTCAACAATAATGGTTTAAAAAATTAATTACATTCTGGAGAAATTTTGAAATTAATAAAATCAGAAGAGTTATTGTTGAGAAGACAGAGTGGAGGAAGTGGAGGATGAAGAGTGGAGGAGGTGGAGGATGAAGAGTGGAAGAGGTGGAAGGGGTGAAGAGGAATGAGAGAGGGAGGTGGAACCTCGATCAACCGGAATGTGGTTAGTACGTTGAACTACGTATTGCCAGCAGTAACAGCCTGGTTGATCAGGCCCTTATCCACCGGGAGGCCTGGTCAAGGACTGGGCAGCGGGGGCGCTGACCCCCGGAACACCCTCCAACAAAGAGGGAGATTACCACCCTCACCCTTACCCTCCAAGAATGAGAAAGTCTCTCATCCTCCAAGAACAAGGGAGATTACCTCCCTCACCCTCCAAGAATGAAAACGCCTATTATCCTCCAACAACGAGGGAGATAACCTCCCTCGCCCCCCAACAATAAGGCAGACAGGCCATCGCGTGCTGATTAAATAAAAAACAAAACCTTCCAAATATCATTAAACAGACAAAATTTAATCTTATTTGTTTAACACTGTAAATTGCTATTCGTATAATTAATCTTTGGGAAAGTATGGCGGAAAAAAATCTTCTAATTTGATAGGCCTCTCAGTGTGATACATTAAGTACCATTTAACCAGATGAAACCCCGCTATTGTATCAGGTTAAGCACGATTAATATGATAGAGTTTTCTACTTCCTTCGCTCTGATTACGTTAATTGCTCCATAATAACTTATTTACTTTTAAATTAATTACGAAAAAGTAGGAGAGGCTACGTAGCGCCGCTGCCTAACACATTAGTTGAATTGTACTTGGTTATCGCAACTAAGTTATGGGTATTATCATAACCAAGTACAGTTATCGTATTTTTATAGTACAAAATGCGCTGCAATAAGAACTATGTAATACAGGAGTTTTAGATAAATGCAAAATTCCTGCTAAAATCTTAAGCTACACAAACACGTACATATAGTAACGTAACCACGAACGAGTACGAGTAACCACTCGTTCGTGGTTACAATCCTATATTTACTGCTTGTGGAGGCTAGTACACCAAACCGGGAGTAGAATGAAATTAGCTCTGAGGCAACTCACAACATGAAGCAAGCCTAGGTCGATAGGGTCATGTTGTTTGTAGGATTGTATGGTCCAGTGGTTTAGGGAGTCGTGAATTTTGACTTGCTTCTCACGAGGCCTGTTTAAACAACACGGGTTCGATCCCCGGCTAGCTGAAGGATTATTGATATATATATATATATATATATATATATATATATATATATATATATATATATAAAAAAGAGAGAGAGAGAGAGAGAGAGAGAGAGAGCTAACACTGGAAGTTTGGAAATTTACTTTGGATCTTTGCGCGTAGTGCTGGTAATGATAGTACTTATGGTTAGGATAGTGCTGGTGATGATAGTACTTGTTAGGATAGTGCTGGTGATGTCAGTACTTGTTGTTAGGATAGTGCTTGCTAGGATAGCTGTGCTAGTTAGGATAGTTACCTATTCCCAGAACACTGATATGTCACATTAACAGGTTCAAAATATTACTGATCCCGATAAAGACACATTAACATCCTTTGATGTTAAATACATTAAGAGCATCGTAATTCTCTCAGTATGTATGCATGGAGCATTAACATCTTCCTGTTACATATAGAATAAACATTAAATATCTCTTCCCCAGGGGGCGTCACTGTCCCCAGGGAGCGTCCATCCTCCCTGGGGGTTGGAGAAAAAATTTCCCCAAAAAATATATAATTAACATAGAAATTCTCTCGCTGTTACACAACCTACTAAAAGCATGAAAATTCCGTCAATCTTTCTTACAGAGTTAAGCACTAAACACTGTCCCCATTTATCTCATCTCCTCGGCGTCTTAAGACTATTACAACTAACCCCCACTTACTACCCACCGAATGGCTCTGGATGACTTTAAAACAAAGATCATTACAATCTCTCTCGCCCAGGCATTGTTGGGGTATTTCGTCCGGGTAATTACCATTATTAGTATCATAAGTTACCCTAGCTCTCTGACGTGAGGGAGTTCCTCGTTTGTGGGAGATGAATCACGGGGGCGTACTAACGATGACCCATACATAATTTTCCCTTCCCAGGAGCGCATATTAAGGCAGGAAACCCAACGCTGACCGGTCGTTCGTCGTTAGTTTCTGTAACAGAGGTGGATGAAGCTACACACCTTAGGTACAACCACCACGCTCACCAATGCTGTTGAAGTTCAAGGTTTCCTCTCTCTTACTTTCTTTCTCTCTCTCTCTCTCTCTCTCTCTCTCTCTCTCTCTCTCTCTCTCTTTCGATAAAATATTAAAAATTCATCACTTCTGCGATATGTTGAACCATGACAGTTAAGCAGTACCATAAAAAAATGTAGAAAGTAATGTACATAATATAACAAGGGAATAGTTACAGATCTAATCCATTGCAAGCCCACGACCCACAATGGCGCATGACGGGTAAAACGAAGGGATTTTTCAACTATATAACTGTTCTCAGGAAGCCGTCGGCTGACTCTTCCACAGCCCATCATCTTCTGGTGTTCCATCCTTGCTCTCCTGGAACTGGTCCAGACATCTATGGTACTACCGACTAATGTCCTGTCCAACAGCCACCACTGCTATCTCATACATTTAATCCTTCGCCCCATCCAAGTCATATATCCAGTAAATCCAGGTTAATTAATTTACTATGCCTTTAATTAGGTATCATCGATGGATAACCTCTAGAAAGGTTGTCTGAATTTATTTATATATTTTTTATTTGCTTTCTTCCTCTAAATTTACTGAATCATTTTGCGTATAGCTCGAGAACGCCTCATTCAATCCGCAACGAATTTTCAAGGCATGTGTAAGGTAACGAGGACCAAATTCTTGGAACAACTGGCATGTTCACGTGACCTGTGAGCAAACTTGTTGAATCCATTCCCAGCATCCTGGAATGCTGGGATAACTTCCAGAACGTAGATAAATAGTTCGTCAACTTCCACAACCATCAATGGTGGAGATTTAACGTCCAAAAAGATGCCTGCTAATTCGACGACGGCGGAGAGTGAAATTCAATTGTGTAGCTACAAAATTTACTATTTTACGAGTAAAATAATGTGTAATTTTTATTCCCATTAAATCACGTGAAATATATATTTCAGTTTACATATTTCTGAACGACTTCAGAATTTAATGGCTGATTCATTTTAGAGCTAGAATAGTACTTAGTAAGTTTTGTTTAAGAGTTGGCAAATTTGAGTCTGTACAAGAACTAAAAAATTCAACTTTTAGTGCTGATGTCTTTTACCCAAATGAAACAGTCTCTTGATGTTCGATTGTGTAAGTTATCATGTGCTAATTATATTAATTAAATTGGTTTCTGTGAAATAAACTGAGATTGTCTCTTCTGGTCACAAATGAATCACATTATATGACTATTTTCTTAGTCTATGTTAAACCAGCATTATGTTCTTTTACGAGTTTATAACATGTGTGTGTGTGCCCTAAAGACCACTGTTAAAACTTTGTATGTTCTGTACACTTATTTTACAGTTGGGTATCTTTACTGATGAAACGTTTCGCCTACTGTGAAGACGAAACGTTTCATCAATAAAGATACCAACTGTTCCACATGTGTCTTAATCTTCACACTTAATTCACATAAAACTTACTAACTTACTGTATACATTTTCTTAAAATCAAGACAATCTTACTTAAAGAAAAGGTTGGATAGATCTTGGTCTTTGACTTGCCAATGCTTCTTCTGTTTACCTCAAAATCTTTAACTCTAATAAAAACCAGAAATAATGGATTTAAGTTAGATCAGTTTAGGTTTCAGAGTTGTCTATGCATGGAACAGTCTTCCGAATAGAGTAATAGAGGCTAAGACCTTCGGTGGTTTTAAAAAGAGATTGGACAAATATACGACTGAGAAGGGCTAGATTTGATAATATCTGAGATGCTGAAGCTAATTCTTGAGAAGCCTTGGGAAAAGGTTGGAGAAGTGGGTGGGTGGGAATGGTTGGTTTTGAGAAGAACTTGCCTTGTATGGGCCAGTAGGTCTTGGGCCGCACTCTGCACTATTCCAATCGTTTGCATAGAGACACAGGGGACTGGAGAAAGAAATACGGGAATATCTCGGATCACACAGCACCTGCAAACAGGCGGTTTTGGATGAAGTGTGAAACGTGATTCTCATTATACAAAGACTCATCTCAAAATAAGGCTCCCTTATGAAGGAGACAGGGCAAATACCCACGCCCTGATGAACCCTGTGCAACATGTTGTTCGTCTGCAGGACCCACCGGGACACCAATTCCCGCTGACATATCTGAGTGTGGCCGATATTTAAAATGCCTCTAAGGTAAAAGTTTGTCTTAGAGGAAGATCAAAATAGCAGCCATCACTTCACCCGGGCTGTGGTTCTTGGGTTAGACTACGTGTGGCCAGAAGTAACAGCCTGGTTGATCAGGCTCTGATCCATCGGAAGGTCTGGTCAAGAATTGGGCCACGGGGGCGTTCACCTGCGGAACGATCTCCAGGTAGATAGATAGGTGATTAGGAAGGTAGATAGGTAGGTAGCAAGGTAGATAGGTAAGTAGGCAGGTAGACAGGTAAGTAGATAATTAGGTACGTAGGTAGCATCCGCCAGTTAATATCACAGAGCCCAGACACAGCCCAACAGAATTTAAGTTTCTTATGCTAAGCACAGGTGTTTACCATTCTAGGTCTATTTTAACCAGGGGAGGAAGAAGACCATACTGAGCCAGGGAAACCACAGCGCCAGTGGGTAGGGAAGGGATGGATGCGGGAGGGAAGGGAGAGTAGGAGGCGGGAGGGAGACAAGGAGACGGGAAGGAAAGGAAGGGAGAGGAGAGATAAGAGGGTAAGTTCTCCTTTATGTAGCAAAATTAGACACATCAGCAGCGTGTTGCTACCTTATTGTACACGACAGCTTCGAGGTGACAAAAGCTGTTTCGAAAGGGGGACAACGAAAAAAGAGTGGGGTGGAATGGATAGACAGGAGACAGGACGGGACGGAATGAGGAGAGAAGAGGTAAAGGTTGGGAGGGGGAGAGGGAAGGGAGGGAAAGGATAGGGGAGGGAAAGGAGGGAGGGGAAGGAAGGGAGGGGTATTGCGGTTATTACACACTCTTGGCAATTTGTTCCTGTTCACTCACATGTGTAATTTGTATAAAATACCTGATAATAACCAGACGCTGTCGGTAATTTACAGCTTCCCTACGGTCTTATTCCTCCCCCAGCCCGGTTAATGAACCTTCCCCCAGCCCGGTTAATGAACCTTCCCCCAGCCCAGTTAATTAGCCTTCCCCCAGCCCGATTAAGGAACCTTCCCCCAGCCCGGTTAATGAACCTTCCCCCTGCCCGATTAATGAACCTTCCCCCTGCCCGATTAATGAACCTTCCCCCAGCCCAGTTAATGAACCTTCCCAGCCCGGTTAATGAACCTTCCCAAGCCCGGTTAATGAACCTTCCCCCAGCCCAGTTAATGAACCTTCCCCCAGCCCAGTTAATGAAGCTTCCCAAGCCCGGTTAATGAACCTTCCCCAGCCCGGTTAATGAACCTTCCCCCATCCCGGTTAATGAACCTTCCCCTTGCCCGGTTAATGAACCTTCCCCCAGCCCAGTAAATGAACCTTCCCAGCCCGGTTAATGAACCTTCCACAGTCCGGTTAATGAACCTTCCCCCAGCCCGGTTAATGAACCTTCCCCCAGCCTTGTTAATGAAACCCTCCATGGATAATGAAACCATCCACGGTTAATGAACCCCTCCACGGTTAATGAACCCCTCCACGGTTAATGAAACTCCTTCACGGTTAATGAACCCCTCCACGGTTAATAAACCCCTCCACGGTAAACCCCTCCACGGTAAACCCCTCCACGGTTAATAAACCCTCCACGGTAAACCCCTCCACGGTTAATAAACCCCTCCACGGTTAATGAAACCCATATTCCTTCAACCGATTAATGGCTCCAGATCGGTTAAGAAGACTGACTGACTTGACTTCTTAATAACACGGTCGGCTTAACGAAACCACGGATTAGCGAGACCTCCGGTTTAACGATACCAGCAGAGAGTTTCCTTTGTACATGCTGTCTGCCTGTCTGTGTCTGTCTGTCTGTGTCTGTCTGTGTCTGTCTGTGTCTGTCTGTGTCTGTCTGTGTCTGTCTGTGTCTGTCTGTGTCTGTCTGTCTGTCTGTGTCTGTCTGTGTCTGTCTGTCTGTGTCTGTCTGTCTGTGTCTGTCTGTGTCTGTCTGTCTGTGTCTGTCTGTCTGTGTCTGTGTCTGTGTCTGTCTGTCTGTGTCTGTCTGTCTGTGTTCTGTCTGTCTGTTGTCTGTTGTCTGTTGTCTGTGTCTGTCTGTCTGTCTGTGTATGTCTGTGTCTGTGTCTGTCTGTCTGTGTCTGTCTGTGGCTGTCTGTCTGTCTGTGTCTGTGTCTGTGTCTGTCTGTGTCTGTGTCTGTGTCTGCCTGTCTGTCTGTCTCTCTCCTGTAAGAATTGACCCTCACAACCTCCGGTATCCTCCAGGTATATATGTACCTGGTGGGGATAATGGAGGTATATACCCGTGTGGGCAACATACCTTATCCTTACTAGCACATATATGCTGTTATGTTGACAAGCACGTCAATAAGTATGGAAAACAACCACAAGGGGAGTTGAATGATAGCTTTAGGCCTTTCGTGTTGCACGCGTACATCAGCAGCTTGCAATGTAGCAAAAGTGAGTAGGAAGTCAACATTGCAAGCTCTTGATGTGCTGATTGCAACATGAAAGGCCTAGAGCTATCATTCAACTTCCCCCGTGATGACGTGGCTTATTCATAGGGGAGGGTTTGAGAGGTAAGCAGATGTGATCCAATGCTAGGAAAGCTCCTATCCCTTGGATCGAGAGCCCTTTTCTAGCATCAAGACTCTGACAGTAAGATTAAGTAATTATTTTTATTGAAGTTAGTCAGCTTGGCTTATAAAGCAACGATCGTTCTGGCAAACTGTGTGTGAAAGATTCACCAGTGACCGGTCTACCAGTGACCGGTCTACCAGTGACCGGCCGGTCTTAGTACATTGTTGCAAAACTACGAAAAACAGTCTGAATATTAATTATTTTTATATTTAAGAATACTAAGTTTATTCTGAACTTAAGTCAAGTCTGGTTGGACTAAACTAAGTTACTTTATGTTAATATTTACGTGTTAAGTACATTAAGTCATTTTTTATGCAAAACTCAACAGTTTCTACACACAATGTTAATTCCCTTTTAATATATCAGTTCTGTATAGAATTTTTCCGAAATCTGTTCTGTGCTTGTATGTGAACCCGTGCATGTCCGTACGTAAACCTGTGCACGAATGTGTGAAATCCTGCACGTCCGTCTGCCTGCTTGTGAACGAGTGCACGTCCGTGTGCCTGCTTGTGTACGCGTGCACGTCCGTGTGTCTATAGACAAGCACCTGTGAAACTCGGGGAAACAGAGAAGGCAGCAAAACACTCAGATACCACCAGGTACTCCTGATGAACTCACCACCTCGACCTCATTTCAGTGGTTGTTAGGGTCAGCCGTTCAGCTTGGCTAAGCTCATTTACGCCCTTGTGGACATGATCCTTTCCTCTAAGATTGACCCATTCTCAGGGACGGATCTACTATGAAACTAATGAAGCTTAAGCTTGAGGGCCCCTAGTCCCTGAGGGGGCCCTAGAAGCCACTTTAGTACACATTGTTCAAAAATTTTGGGTCTACTCTAAGAGATGGATTTTTAAAAAAATAATATTAATAATAAAGTGTAATTCAATACAAAATAATTATTGAAATAAAAATTAAAATATTATTAATGTAGGCTATTCATTGCTGGTTGCGCAGGGGCCCCCCATAACAGTTCGATTTTTAGGGCCCCAAAATGTAGGTCCGCCACAGCCTATACTGAGGTCATTACCTCTGGCCTCATGTTGGGGAGGATATCAATGTTAAGTAAAAGGACACAAATGCAACTAATTTGACATTTTATTGTGGCAACGTTTCGCTCTCCAGGAGCTTTCTCAAGCTCCTAGAGAGCGAAACGTTGCCACAATAAAATGTCACATTAGTTGCATTTGTGTCCTTTTACTTAACATATTGTCGGTAATTCTACAAATATTATTACAGGATATCAATGAGTCCACAATGGGGTCCATACTGGGGTCAGGAGCTGAGTCTCGACTCCCACAGAAACAAAGCGGTGGAGGTAGTAAGAATAACAACGTTGATGGTGTGGATTAAAAGACATAAATGTATATACATTCAGGACGTCTTTATCTGTATATAAAGAAAAAGACACAATACCGTGACTGGAACAATACACAAATAACCCACACATAGAGAGAAAAGCTTACGACGACGTTTCGGTCCTACTTGTACCAGTTACAAACTTTTGTCTCTCCTATGTGTGGGTTATTTGTGTATTATTTGTATATATTTCGGTCCTGGGATCTAGGTCTCTCCCAAAGAGGGACCAAGCCTAGAACCGAGACGTGTCTATTATAGTTCTCCTAGGTCATTACCCTCGTGTCCTTCAACAAATCGGTGTGAGGGTACGTACACGTACACACACACACACACTTACACACACACATACACACACACACACACACACACCTTCACAAGGCTCTCAAAAGAAGACACACCACATGGGATCACAGTCTGTCAAGTGCATCTGTCTCAATAGTCGTAATTGGATCAAATCTCTTACTGTCTCCAGTTACATGTATCTCAATGCATCTCTTAATTATTGAATTGTGAGTGCAAGTGACCTACAGGTTGTTAATTACTCTGAGCTACAAGCTGTCAATTATTCTGAGCTTCATGTGTGCGTTCATTTGTGGTTGCGAGGGTCGCGTCCCCAGCTCTTGGCCCCGCCTTCAAACTTCATACTATTTTCAATAGTTTTTGCGTTCTCTGCGTGTGTAGGCGCCTGTGTAGATGTAAACGAATGAGAGAAATAGATAGATAGATAGATAGATAGAGAGAGAGAGAGAGAGACAGAGAGAACACGCGTACATGTATCTTAACCTGCGGTCATCAAGGACACATGTACCATGTGCTAGAGTCATCTTACAAGAAAACTTAACATTCTTCCTTGTTTGGTGTAAAAAAAAAAAAGCGAGAAGACTACCCAAGCTCACCACATCCCAGGGCAGTCGTACACATTTACATACCTGCATGACTAATGCCAAGAATAGATCTGCATAAATTACAAAAGGGAGGAAAAAACAAAAAGGTGCATTACTGTGTTTATTAGCGACTGGTTTTATTCCTTTGTTTTGAGCTTTTCAAGAGTGTGATTTTAGGAGTTGTCAGCATTACCCTTTTCCCTTTCTCAACCTCCCCTTTACTCCACCACTTTTTTACCCTTTTTCTCCCCTTAAATAAATCACTGTGAAAGCTGATTCTAAAACTCCCATTCTAGACTGGAACACAAACGGAACAAATATCCTGAAAAAAATAACATAAAAGATAAAGAAATCCACATACATCCACTTATTTGGGTGAAATCCTGAACGAGAATAAATGGAGAAACATCAACCACTCGACACCACGAGAAGACAATGTTTGCATAAACTTGGCCCACCGTAAGAGTTAAATACCTAACATTATCTCAGATCCTGAGAGTGATGGGACGAAGATTCCTGGGATAGATTTACTTAAAACTCTCAATTAGGAGAGGAACCTTATGACGAACTTGCGGTCCGTCCTGGAAACACTCAAATAAGTCGTAAATCGTAACTTGACAATGGTCCAGAGACGGACTGAAACGTCGTCATAACGTTCCTCTTCTAATTAGTGGTTTTGGTTAGTTTTAGCCAAGGTAGAGAATTTTTTTTCTATTTTATGATTCATTTCTTCTTTCAACGCACCGGCCGTATTCCACTGAGGCAGGGTGGCCCAAAGAGAAAACAAAATCGAAAGTTCCTCCTTTTAAATTCAGTAATATATACAGGAGAAGGGGTTACTAGCCCCTTGCTCCCGGCATTTTAGTCGCCTCTTACGACACGCATGGCTTACGGAGGAAGAATTCTGTTCCAATTCCCCATGGAGATTGACTGATTTATTAAGTAAAATACCAGTATCATGAACGCTTCGTGTACTTCGTTGAAAACTCAAATTCAGACGAGGTCCCAGAGGCAATAAAACCTGCAACGTAAATCTTGTTTAATCTTCTATACCGAGCGAAAGATAAATAAAAACGTATAGGATATAAAACGCTATTTCATACCGGATGAAAAAAAAAAAGTAAAAGATTTTGGAAAAATATTGTCACGACTAAATTTCTAAAAATTTTGGAAAAATAATGTCAAGACGACTAAATTTCTAAAGATAACAAAAAAAAAATCAAAACAGCCAGGAAAATGGAGAACACCAAGATTCCAAAATAAGGTGACCCTACCTAGTAGACTAGAGATAAGAAATCATTTACTGCTCTCAGAGACAAGCATTTATACAAACTAGGCTTCAGGATCAGCCTAGTTGAGGCCAGTAGGCCTACTGTAGCGCTCCTCCATTCTTACGGAGCACTCAGCGTTCCCTCACGTACAGAGATGAGTGACGTATCGAAGAATCCATGTATGAAAACCCCTGATAAAGCCGGGACTCTCTTCTACACACTAAAATGACCGACAACTTTAGAGGTACTACAAGAAGTGTGGACTAAATACAGTGAGACGTGGACAAAGACACATATACAGTTCACGATATTTTTTTTAGAAAAAACGTTTCGTTTCTTAGTTATCTCTGTATTAGGACTGAAGGAGTCACAAGTGGCGAAACGTTTCCTCTAATAAATTCCCTCTAATAAATAAGTGCCTTTTTTCCACATGTCTGTATCACCATATTTTTTTAATTATGGGGGAGCGCTAAGCCCGTAGGGATTACAGATCGCCTGGGGGGGGGGATGGAAGGCATTCAGGCTTAATTCAGTGGAGCACAGATCCAATTCCCTAGATCAAGAGCCTCTCACCAGCATCAAGGAACCTCCCTCAAGGGGCTTTTTTTTCAAAGGACGTCAGTTAGAAGAAACTGAAAAAAAAAGTTACGGTATCCATTACTGCAATCATTACGAAGCTCTTAACCCGAAGGGGTCATACAGCGCCCGGGGGAATGGGAGGCAACGGGGGTTTGATTCCAGGAAGGGATGGGCAGCTCTGATTCTTTGTATCAAGAGCCCTTCACCAGCATCAAGAGCGCAAGAGGTTTTAATTCTAATGTGCACCAGCTGTGTGTACATGTGCACCAGCTGTGTGTACATGTGCACCAGCTGTGTGTACATGTGCACCAGCTGTGTGTACATGTACACCAACTGTGAGTACATGTGCACCAGCTGTGTGTACATGTGCACCAGCTGTGTGTACATGTACACCAACTGTGAGTACATGTGCATCAGCTGTGTGTACATGTGCGCCAGCTGTCGTGCACACCATGTGTGCCAGCGCGCGCGCGCCGACACTTTTATTGAAGTGCCAAGATGAATGTTGCAATTTCACTCTTGCAACGAACACGCTCAATATTTTGCACTCCACAGAGCGATAGATCAAATAGATAAATTCGTACATTGGTAGTTTGTTGCGTTGGCAACCACCTGGATGTCACTGCCTGGGGTGTCACTGCCTGGGGTGTCACTGCCTGGGTGTCACTGCCTGGGCGTCACTGCCTGGGCGTCACTGCCTGGGGTGTCACTGCCTGGAGTGTCACTACCTGGGGTGTCACTGCCTGGGGTGTCACTGCCTGGGGTGTCACTGCCTGGGGTGTCACTGCCTGGGTGTCACTGCCTGGGTGTCACTGTTGATGAGTGCTGTTATTGTTATCGTTGTTAGTTGTTTGTCGTTGGCTGTTCTTGTTAGTTATTGTTCTAGTTGTTGCTGTCTTTCATTCTTAACGGTTGTTGGTTGTTTTTGTTAGTTGTTTGTTGTTGTCAGTTGTTCGTGTGGGTTGTTTTTGTTGTTGTTGTTGTTCTTGCTAGTAGCCCTCTGTTGTCCAGGCTGTTGTTAACAGCTGTGTGAGCTGTGCCACTTAGGTTCTACGAACCCTGTGAGTAGTGAGTCCTGTAAGTACTGTGAATCTTATGAATCGTGAAAGTACTGTGAGTCCTGTGAGTCTTGTAAGTACTGTGAGTCCTGTGAGTCTTGTAAGTCGTGAGAGTACTGTGAATCCTGTGAGTAGTGAGTCCTGAGTGTCTTTTGAGTCGTGAGAATACTGCGAGTCTTGTGAGTACTGTGAGTTCTGTAAGTATTGTGAGTACTGTGAGTCTTGTGAGTACTGTAAGTCTAGTGAGTACTGTGAGCCTAGTGAGTATTGTGAATTCTGTAAGTATTGTGAGTCCTGTGAGTCTTGTGAGTACTGTAAGTCTAGTGAGTACTGTGAGCCTAGTGAGTATTGTGAGTACTGTGAGTCCTGTGAGTACTGTGAGCCTAGTGAGTACTGTGAGCCTAGTGAGTACTGTGAACCACAAGTTGTCCTCAGTGTCATCCTCCCCATCAGTCACATTTCCTACTGTAGTGTAATTAAAAGTGTAAATTATAATTAATTAATACAACGATAAAAGAAGAATTCTGTATCGTAATGCTGTGTTATTGAATCCTCTTTATTTCAGTAAATGACTGAAATTTTTTAATAGATTTTAAATATATCCTCTCATCTGTATACATAAATACCTTCTTTATATATTATTACCAATCCTGTAGTTAAAGATTTATTGGAATTATGTTGTGTTTTAAGATATGTTTATTATTTGTAATAATGACTAAATTCTACCAGTGTGGTGGAAGCGTAGTCGAGTGGGAAAGTATTTTATTTCAGGTTAGGTCAGGTTAGGTTAGATAAGGTTTGTCAGGAAACAGAACAAGTGTTTCCTGACGCGGGTCTTAGTCATATGATGACCAGCAGCTGGAGCTTATGGTCATCTGACCGAAATCTTCCACTGGCTTACTGGTCCACCTCTTTTAAAAAATATTGTTATAATTATAACACTTTGATATAGCCAAAAAAAAAAAATACAGTGGAAAATAACCGGGGTGGACGTCTGAATCCTCTGTACAGTGTGTGGGTAATTAGTAAGTAATTAGGGATATATTGGGACTAAGTATACTTAAGCTAGGCTGGCGGTGTGACAGTGCTTTTAGTCAATGAAAGCTAACCAGGCTTGCAGGCAGAGAAGGGGAGAGTAGCTCCAGTGCCTTGAATCAAAAGTCCTTCGTGGGCATCAAGGTGCTCCTACCCCTCCTCTCGAAGGGAAACTAACAGATTTTAAAAAATAATGGTTATATCCTCTGGAGATATATCGGATGTGAAAATTTAGATATTCACGGATGTGGATGAGGATGTCTTACTTATTTTGCGGATGCGGATGTGAGAAATTATGCGGATGTTCCGCGGGTGCGGATATCCGATACATCACTAATTATCCTCACTGTGTAGTCACACTCAATCAATTCGCTAAAAAAATAAACCAGAATATTTAATATACTTTACCTATCATCAGAATATTTAATATACCTAATTTCAGAATATTTTATATACTTTTCCTATCGATAGTATATTCAGTACGCTTTGCCTATCATCAAAATATTTAAAATATACTTTATCTATTGTCTGAATATTTAATACGCTTTACCTATCATGGTCAGCATTCGTTAACTATGTGCTAGATATCGTAATAATTCCACACAAAAATAACCAATCGACATCCTTGACTCATCTCAACGTAGGATGCGATTTTGTACACATTCGTACCCTCTCGTTTTAATACGTAAGACGATATCTGTTTATGCGTTTAATGAGCAATGCTTAACACCTATGACGCTCACAATAACGCTCAACGAAGGTGAATATATCACGAGACTCAACGCAGAAAATACATGTACTCACAAATTACTCAAATTAACCCACTTTATTTTAATTACAAAGTAAAGATCTGCCAAGAAACAGACAGTTGCATAGCGGAAAATTCACATATTTTGATTTAATTTGTAGTATCAGGTTACGCTATGTAGGTTTAGCCAGTTTAAACTATTACGAACACAGGTACGAATGAAAGGCCTGTAGTAACTGGCCATAAGTCAACTACCAAGACAAGATATCAACCACGAAAATTAAGATATTGGAAACACAAAGGGGTAAGTTTTAAATGCCCGTATATTCGTGCACCAACACTGACGATACATTGAAAAGCAATGTATTCGGATACCATAAATCAGAGTAATGAGAGAGCAAAACGAGTTCACTTACTGTTATTGGCGTATGACTCCATCCAGGGGCGTAAATATAACACCAGTTCATCTGTGGAAGTTTAGTCGCTTATGACTGTGGAGAGACACTAGACACATGATCACAAACAATATAAACAATATAGTAATTACTGTCTAACATAATGTGATTGTTACGGTCTCTCATAACACAGGATGGGAGGGTAGTTCAACCTCACTTCATAACACTGTAAGCACGGGGGAGGATGGTCAACTGGCCTCCACATAACGCAAGAGACGAGGAAGATGGTCACACGTCCCTGGAGGTAATGACAAGACTGTCACAGGAGCTGTCACGACCTCGTCATTCCTCCTTTCAAGCTAGTCACACTCTCAAGGTATTTACTGACAAAAGTTCATACTCACTCTATACGTAATGTCTGTATCATTACTGCATAAACATTGTATTGTCGCTACTTGTCTCAGGATTTCTATATTTTCCAGAATTTTTCAAGTGTATTTAGCTATAGATAATCATTTTTAATCGTAAATATATTATTTTGTGAGTATTGTTAGCCAGAGCGAGTGTTGCCAGACAAATGATTGATATATTTCACCAAGGGCGGCTCGCCAGTTACGACTCAGTAATGAATGCAATGTATCACTTTTTCGTAGCATAAGTCATTACACAGAAATGAAATGAGCTATTTTGAAGCACAGGAACATAACGCTTGTGAATTATGTATACCACCGGATTTATACGCAAAATTTAGTTTAATGTTAAGTTTAGGGATTCAAGCATTATTATAAACAGGTGAATTGCGGCCTTGATTACCCTGGAGAAAATTATTACTCATACCATACAAAGCATACAAGGTATATACATCGACACGTGTATATCTATTAAGTTTTTTTTTTTATTTTATTTAAGACAAATATATACAAAACATAAACTATATATGCTCATGGACAAAACAGGCCATTTAAAAAACCACAAACAGAACATAAAAAACATATCTATCAATATATCCAAAAACAACCCGTGCAAACTGCACACAATATAACAATATGTTCAACAAAACCTACACCTTGTCTTATTCTTAATGGGTCTAGTAAAACAAACAAAACTATACAATGAAACCGTACATTCATGGTCCAAAAACACCTGAATAAGAAACCTTATTTTTTTTATGAAAAACAGGTGATTTACCATAACACACAACAAAAACTGTACCCCATAACAAGAGGTTAACGACAACAGTTTCTCAAAAGAAAATACATTATCATCTGGCTATCACTTACGTAGACAACACTATGTCTACAGCATAACGTCACACAACTACACCGAAAAATCTGCCACAATACACGTTCGTGGTGCACACATAGAAAAACACACTAGAAAATTAACACGTTTTACAATCAGATGCTGCACAAATTGTAAGTTCTAACAAAATATAATAAACACATACACAGCAAAACATAACCTAGAAATTACAACAGAAACCTAGTGAGTTATCATTAACCTTTTCACAATAAGTATCAGCATCGCCTCAACTCTACAAAATTACATAAATTGACATCCACATTATACAATAGCCGGACATATCCTTATGAGTTATTATTTTGAAAACACCATAACCCATCAATCAGGACCTACCACTTAATGCACTACTCAGAACTAAAGAACAGGATCTCTTCAAATGGGATCCCTAACAATTAAGTTTCCCAGATATAGGTTTATATAAGCAACACATCCTAATATATGTACATTTTATCGTCGCCCCGTATATGCATGTCTGCATTTAATATTGTGTCTCTATGAACAATACCACTACTTTTATTATCTTATTTCCCAGACTAGAGCACTGAACCAGAAAAATCCCCGCCCATTCCCTGATCTATTGCCGAACCTAGAATACCCAGCTACTACCCCCCTCCTCCCAATCCCTTTAAAACAAACCCCCACCCCCTCTCCCCCTCCCTACCTACATTACTATCCTCCTACCCACCCTCTACCCATTTCACCTCCGTGACTTCTACCATAATCAACACCAGTCCTTTCACCTTGGCACCCTCAACATGCTATTCACTGTCATCTCTGATAACCACTCGAAAAAGCCCTGTTCCATACCCCACTATACAAACTCCGATTCCTACATTTTGTCCTATAAAACCCGCTCCTAAAGCCCTTATTCGAACCATCCTCTACGTCCCTCATACCCCAAGATATATGTATAAAATCCAACACCAAATAAGACATCCCTCTACGTATGCTTTCGAGAAACTCCCCAAATCTAAACTCAAAGTCCTCAAACGGATACCCCTCCCCACCTACCATCCTCAAAACTCCCCCAAACCATTTCCTTACTGCTTCCAAACCCTCACAAAATAGATGGCGTGATAGCTGTATCTACCTCCCCACACCTACGGCAATACCCATCCCCACTCAACCCCATCACATAAAGCTGGGCCCTGGACGCCAAAATACCCTGAAGAAACCTATACCCTGTTTCCCTCACCCTTGGGTGCACCTTCAACTTCTTTAACCACCCCAAATTCCTTTCCAATCATACAAAGGATAAACCTCACTCCCTTGCATCTCCATTCTCTCCATCCCCAACCTATCCAAACGGCTTACTCTACACCTTCCGGCTCCTTCATAACCAATAACCCTCGTAAAATAGCCTCACAAAGCAATATATCCTTTCCTCCCCACCACCTTCGCACCTCCTTCATCCACCAATCCCACGTTTCGTCCCCCTCTCCTCCCCTCATCAAAACTCATGCCTCACAAAAACACTCCTAACCTACACCTCAAGGGGACCAACCCTAACCCCCACCTCACCCTCGTTTCCACTACTTCCCTACACATCCAATGTCTCCCATTCCCCCATACAAACTTCACACGTCTTCAACAACCGCTGCACATCCACTTCTAAGAGAGGATATACCACCGCCCTAAACCACAATTTACTATACACTAAAACGTTAATAACTACCACCCTTTGCAACAAAGTTACCTCTCTCATTCCCCATCCCTTCATCCTATCAATAGCAGCATCCACTACCATCTTGAATTTACCTCTCTAGCCACCAAAGGATCAGCACTGAACACTATCCCACATATTTTTATAGTTTTCACACAACTCCATCCCTCCCGTTTCTCCAACGTTCCCCGACCAACTGCCTACCTCCAATAAATTAGATTTTCCTTATTCACCCTCATTCCCGTTGCCTTCCCAAACTTTTCAACCAACTCATTGATCATTCTCAACTGCTTCTCAGACCTGACCAACACTGTAGTATCATCTACATAACCAACAATACCCCCTCTGCATCCTCCTCCATGTCACCCTCCCGTAAAACCTCCTCCTCCACCAACCTATAAAACGGATCCTGTAATAAGGCAAAAAAGGATCTGCGACAGCGACATCCCTGCCGCAGACCCTTCTTCATCTCCACCTTTCTTCCCACATTCCCATTAATTTGCACCCTAACTAAAGCCCCCTCATACAAAGTTCAGACCCATTCTATAACTACCTCCCAAACCCTTGCCTCCCAAAATATCCAATAACATTTCCCTGTCCACCCTATCATATGCCCTCTGCCAATCCACCCCCAATACTCCTCCCATCTGACTATTCTCAATAAACTGCTTTATACGTCTATGCCCCGTTCTGATGCTCCGTCCCGCACCTTCGTATTGTCCCTCATGCAACATTCCCCTAACCCTCTTTTGATCCTGTTTGCTAAAACCTTTGCAAATATTTTATAATCTGCAGTCAATAATGCTATTCCCTATAATCACCTAACCTCCTGATACCCCCTTTCGCCACTAGTACTACAACCCCGTTCTCATCGACTCACCCATATTCTCCTCTTTCAGTTCATTTACCATTTTAACAAATTACCCTTCAAAACCTGCCAATGCTTAACATACAATTCCCCGCAACCGTCTATGCCAGGCGACTTTCCCAATCTCAAACCCCTCACCGCCTCCCACTACCTCCTCCTCCAAATTTCCCCTCACATTCCTTCCTCTCTTCCTCACCTAATAATTTCCCAATTCCCCTCAATATCCTACCTTTAGCCTCTCATCTGTCTCCCCCTTTTCATATTTGTTACAAAACCAACCCTCTGCGTACCCCCCATCCCCTCCGTTGTCCTCAGTACCGTTCCCTCCTGATACCCTCTCACCCCCCTTCCACCTTCAATGATTCTATCAACATACCTTTCCTTCGCCGTTGAAAATTTCTTAACACTACCTTTGACACTTTATTCCCCACAAAACTTCTTCCATACCACTTCGAATCCTTAGTCCATGAAATCTCTCCTCCTGTATTTCCCTTAACTTTGCCCTCAACTCTACCACCTCACCATAATTCTTTCCCTCCAATCCCCACCCTGACACTCACCTAAAAGCCCCTCCAAATACCTCTGATACCCATGCCTATACCTCATTTCCTCACCGCCAACCTCTATAATACTTTCTAATTTCCACTTTCCCCGTCTCATTCCACCATTTAATAACTGACTTTATCCCTATCCCCCCACAACCCTTCCCACCACTGCTCAAATGCCTCCTCCTCCTTCCCTTTCCAATAACCTCGTATTCAATTTCCCAAAAAACTCTTATACACATGCACAACCCTTCCCACCCTCCTTCAAAAACACACCCTGTGATCTGAAAAACCCAAATCAAAGCATTCCACCTTTCGCACATCCACCGACCTTGTCACGTATATTCGATCCAGTCTTGCCGCATAATTATTCCTTAAGAAAGTATATTCCACCAACTCATCCCTTCCCCCACCACATCCACCACCCCCACCGCCCCAATACATCCTTAGAGACCCCAAAACACACCCCTTCGGGGCTCCACATCCCTAATCCGAATCACACTATTCAATCCCCAGCTATAAATCGCTACTTGGGGCAATCCTCTGAAAGCATACGTCAACTCGTTATTAACAAAATCATCCTTGATACTCCTATTGCAACAGCCATATATACCCCAAGGAAACTTACTTGTACCCACCCACTCCCCGTTCACCCTTACCACTCGACTTCCACATGCTCCCATGATGACAAAGGGAAAAGGACTGGACTCTCTAATACCCACCATCACCCCACCCTTGAAAGCCCCTGCGTCACACGCAAACCCTATCTTAACTACCAGTTCCGATCCTATTTGATAATTGTGTTCTTGGAAAAATATCCATCTACTCTCATCCTCTTCAATGTTACTTCAGCCCATTTACGTTTGACCTCGTTCCTGAGGGCCATTAACATTCATCGTTACACACCTAAAGTGAAGGGCTGGGTTTTCCCTTCTGCTTCAGTATCTTTATCTAGTTTTCCCTGTGTTGCTCCTTCCAACCCTCCTTAATCCCCCATCACCCCTTTTTCCTTCTATCACCATTACCCTTCACCCTACTTCCTTTTCCCTGCACCACATCACTTACCTTCTTACCAGGCCTTTGTGCAGCAGTTAATAGGTCATCCTCAGATTCTTCCCCTGGCCTTTCCTTGATTCCCTTTGTCTCCACTTACTTCCATACCCCTTCCCTATGTATTTCTGCTACCATACTGACACTGTACCCTGAACCTCAACTTGATGTCCTGTCTTCCCCAGGACTTCACTTCGTCCTTCAAATGCCGTCATTGACATCAATTTGATTCTCCCCAATTCCCATCCCTGCCACTTCCTCAAGTGACAAAGGACCACCTCGAATGAACTCATTCAGATCCTCCAAGATCTCAGCCTCCTCCGTACATCCTCTGACTCTCGTCCATGACGTTACACCAGTCACCCAGATTCTGCAGGCTGCACCCTGTCCACCTCTCCCTGTACTCTTTCCTCCTGCTCCACCTCCTCGCTCCATACCTGTCATACCATGCCCTCCTTCACACCATCTCCTTGTTTCCTTGCCAATTCTTCGTCCTGTTGCACTCCTTCATTCGTCCGTAGTATATTCTCCTTCCCGACGTTCCCTCCTCAGGCCTTTTCGTTGACAGTCAACCCGCCAGGTGCCCCGTCTGCCCACACAACCGGCGGTACGCACCTGCCCAACATAGGTAACATATACCTGATTTGCGAAAACCATGCATTAAGATAATGTCATTTTTACCGAATATGTGCCTTCCAACATACCAGCGTAAAGACCATTCATCCATCTACCAACAGTAACAGCATGGACAATCCCATCATCTTCATCATTTCCTGTATGTCACTTTCCCCAGCTTCAAATGGAACGTTTCGCAACTTTATCCATTTGTAAGTTGCCGAACATCCCACATACCTCCAGTCCTTGCATTACCACCAGCCGCTTGTCCTGATATTTATCCACAACTCTGGTATACGCCGCCGTACATGCAAATTTCACGAAGATCCGTCGTGCCCGTTAAGGGCTATGCCGTACAATTCTGAGTGGTCCACACCAGAGAATCTCGAGTATAGCTGGCAAGACAACGTCACGTTTGACGGATAAACCGCTCCCTGAAGTACTTCAATTCCAATGGTGTTCTGTGCGCCTGTATCCCTCCGTCATGGCTGTGAAAATAAAATCTCACAAGTCGGCCACCAGAGGTCTCCTCAATACACCGCACACAACCAAGGCTGGGCGTGGAATATCTATCTATTAAGTGTATATATAATGAATATGCTTTGATCCCTATTAGGGATTAATGTGTTCTTGGTTGGTGGTGTACACATGACAAGCCGCC
Organism: Cherax destructor; assembly: GCA_009830355.1. Taxonomy (NCBI): domain Eukaryota; kingdom Metazoa; phylum Arthropoda; class Malacostraca; order Decapoda; family Parastacidae; genus Cherax; species Cherax destructor. Next base: position 75,514 of record WNWK01000060.1, read on the forward strand.
TTAATGACCCACGCGCAGTCAATAAACTTAAGGTATAATCAAAACAAAGTGTATCTCTTTCTGCTTGAGTTATCCCGGGGCGTCCTCACCGTAACATCTAACCCAGAACAAATAATAATAGAGTAATATATAATATCTTGTTTAGCTACAGAAGAAGCAAACTAATGGCTAAGTCCAAGTCCTTCCCCGCTCATCGACAAGCTTAGAATGTGTGAGGTTACGATGTTTAACATATTTATAGATGGCGTTGTGAACGACGGGAACACTAGGGTGTTGGGAAGACGTGTGGGTTTAGAAAATGAAGTTACCAGAGTTTTGGGGGGATGACACGGTTCTTTTGGGAGGACATGGTTATTTTGGGAGGACATGGTTCTTTTGGGAGGACACGGTTATTTTGGGAGAACACGGTTCTTTTTGGAGAACACTGTTCTTTTGGGAGAACACTGTTCTTTTGGGAGAACACGGTTCTTTTGGGAGGACACTGTTCTTTTGGGAGGACACGGTTCTTTTGGGAGGACACGGTTATTTTGGGAGGACACGATTCTTTTGGGAGCTCCTGAAGAGAAGCTGCAAAGTTTGGTAGACGAATGGGAAAAGGTATGTAAAATAAAATGAAAGTGAATATAAAGAACAAAGTAACGAGAGATTAGGTTAGGTAAGGTTCGTCAGGAAAAAGGACAAGTATTTACTGACGCGGGCCTTAGATGATGACCCGCTGTTGGAGCTTCTGGTCATCTGACCGAGGCCTTCCACTGGCTTACCAGTCCACCCCTTTAAAAATTATGGTCAGTTATAGCCATTTACGGAGTAAGTAATGAGAGTAATACAAAATTTAGGCAATGAAAGATTGCATACTACATTGGAGAGAGGGAGTATGGAGGAAGTAAATGTGTTTAGATATTTTGGAGTGGACTTATCACGGGTGAGATGAACCATAGAATTGCTGAAGGGAAAACAAAGTGGATGATGCATTGGGCTCTGTCGTGACAAAGAACCTTAACTATGGAGGTAAAAGGGAATTTACTAGAGTATAGTGGTATTAAGAGCTGTATAGGCGTGAACCATGGGTTTTGAACGTTGCAGCAAGGAGGAAGTTGGAGGCATTGGAGATATCAAGTTTGAGGGCACTGTGTTATATTATGCACAGAATCAGCAGCTTGGAGATTAGGAGAAAGTTTGGGGTAACCAAAAGCATTATTGAAAAGGTGGAGGAGGGGTTGGGTTGGACATATAGAAAGGGTGGATGAAAATAGAATGACAAGGAGAGTATGTAAATCTGGGGTAGAGGGAAGGAGGGATAGGGGTCGCCCCAAGATGGGTTAGAGGGGTACAGGAAGCTTTGAGTACCAGGGGTCTGAACATCCTACAGGCTTGTGTAAGCGTATTAGATAGGAATTGAGGCAAGTGGTTTTCATGATTTGACATGCTGTTGGAGTGCGAGCAAGGTACCATTTATAAAGAGTTTCAGGAAAATCGGTTACCCAGTCTTGAGTCCTGGAGGTGGGAAGTAGAGTGCCTGAACTCGAGAGAGGTGGGATGTTGCAGGCCTGAACTCTGAGAGAGGGGTGGGGATGTTGCAGGCCTGAACTCTGAGAGAGGGGTGGGGATGTTGCAGGCCTGAACTCTGAGAGAGGGGTGGGGATGTTGCAGGTCTGAACTCTGAGAGAGGGGTGGGGATGTTGCAGGTCTGAACTCTGAGAGAGGGGTGGGGATGCTGCAGGTCTGAACTCTGAGAGAGGGGTGGGGATGCTGCAGGTCTGAAGGATATCTAAGCTGTGATGTCGACACGTTTCTAGCAAGACAATGATTAAATTAATGACTGTGAAAGTTTTTCTTCTTTATCGGGTACCCTCCCTAAGACAAGTAACACTACCACCACCGCCATCTACAAACACCACCACCCTCAAACAAGTAACACTACCACCACCCTCCCTCAGACAAGTAACACTACCACCACTATCTACAAAGCATAACTACCTGTCATTTACCTTTGACATATTTCTAAAGATATCCTACTCTTGCGGCCCAACCTAGAGCGAGGGGGGGGGGCCCGTGTTGATAGCCAGGTCAACCAGGCTGTTGCTATTATCGGCCCGCTGAGTGATTTTTCACACTGCAGAGGCAGTGATTCAGTTTCCACTTGAACTGGGATTGTTTACAAGAAATCTAAAACATCAGAATGACCAATGACTTTATTTTAACGTGAAACGACAGATATGTCTGAGCCAACATAGTACTAGTGAAGACTTGAACTTCCGTCCGTGTGGGTCATTTAACACAAGGACTGGCGAAGTCTTGAACCTCTGTTCGTGTGGGTCATTTAACACAAGGACTGGTGAAGGCTTGAACCTCTGTCCGTGTGGGTCATTTAACACAAGGACTGGTGAAGGCTTGAACCTCTGTCCGTGTGGTCATTTAACACAAGGACTGGTGAAGGCTTGAACCTCTGTCCGTGTGGGTCATTTAACACAAGGACTCGTGAAGGCTTGAACCTCTGTCCGTGTGGTCATTTAACACAAGGACTGGTGAAGGCTTGAACCTCTGTCCGTGTGGGTCATTTAACACAAGAACTGGTGAAGTCTTGAACCTCTGTCCGTGTGGGTAATTTAACACAAGGACTGGTGAAGGCTTGAACCTCTGTCCGTGTGGTCATTTAACACAAGGACTGGTGAATGCTTGAACCTCTGTCCGTGTGGGTCATTTAACACAAGAACTGGTGAAGTCTTGAACCTCTGTCCGTGTGGTCATTTAACACAATGACTGGTGAAGGCTTGAACCTCTGTCCGTGTGGTCATTTAACACAAGGACTGGTGAAGTCTTGAACCTCTGTCCGTGTGGGTCGTTTAACACAAGGACTGGTGAAGTCTTGAACCTCTGTCCGTGTGGGTCATTTAACACAAGGACTGGTGAAGGCTTGAACCTCTGTCCGTGTGGGTCATTTAACACAAGGACTGGTGAAGGCTTGAACCTCTGTCCGTGTGGGTCGTTTAACACAAGGACTGGTGAAGTCTTGAACCTCTGTCCGTGTGGTCATTTAACACAAGCACTAGTATAGGCTCAGTCCTCCCCCCGCTGTTCCATTCCTGTTGGGATGCAATAAACTTTATATGTATGAAACATCATGGGACATTAACACAAGAATTCAGGAACATGAAGGCTTGACCTTGCATGTTGTTTACATTCACGAATTTGGCTGGCCAATGTTTATTCATGGTTGCTGCAACACACAAACACCTAGCAAACCGCCTCCCAGGTACCAACACCTCACAACCCAAAAAGTCAAAAATGGAAAAACATGACTGTAGTCAGTGTGGCGGGGTTTTGGTAGTCGGGAAACAGATGAGGATCTCAAAAAACCAGTTCAGTGTTGAAATAGCTTACCTCGTTTATAACAGTGGATGGATAGTGATGGACTTACGGGTATCTTAACATGACCGCCCTAAGAACTAAAAGACGTTTCGCCCAGCCTTTGACAATTATTTGCGCATGAGCTGTGAGTCGTTTCCCCCAAGAGACGTTAAAAATATTATTGTTGCAAACATTTGACTTGCAACATTGGAGTTTCATTATTACATAAGTGGTGAGATGAGAAAGACGTATGTGCAACACTTGGGTATGTTTAATGTGAAGACGTTTCGCTGTGTTCAGTGCCTCAGTCTTGATAGACGGTGTTCAGTGCCTCAGTCTTGATAGACGGTGTTCAGTGCCTCAGCCTTGATAGACGGTGTTCAGTGCCTCAGTCTTGATAGACGGTGTTCAGTGCCTCAGCCTTGATAGGCGGTGTTCAGTGCCTCAGCCTTGTACGTTTTGCGTCTTATTCATTAGAGGTTCAAGACCTAAGTAGGTGTGAAATGAAGGAGAATTTAAAAAAAAAGCACCTGGAGATGATGATACACTTACAGGTATCTTAGGATGATACTCTTTGGTCTGATACTCAGACAAAAACATCTATAAACTTGCATTTGTGGTCACAGTGGTGGCCCATGCTAACCTCCCTATAGTGTATAAATTTACCTAGTTGGAAGAATCTTATTGTAGCCAGTTGGCTCAGTGGCTTACGCACTGGCATGGAGTTTTATGACTCTCTATTGCCGCGAGTTCCATCCCCACCCGTACCGTGGCTTATCTAGTGTTGTTTCTAACCTGTGAGTTAGATGGAAAAAATCCCAATTGCGTAAATACAATCAACCCAAAATAGTGTCTCCCTGAGCAGTCTTAAAAATATATTATTAAATTTTCATCATGATCATAGGATTTTTTTTTAATTTCCTTCGAAATCTAATTCATAATACTTTATTATTTTTATTATTATTATTATTATTATTATTATTATTATTATTATTATTATTATTATTATTATTATTATTATTATTATTATTAAATTCAGGGAAAAGCGTTAAAATCGTAAGGGTCATACAGGGCTTTGGGAATGGGAGAGGTGGGGAGTAATCCAAATTTATTAGAGGATGGGGAGGGTAGTTCAAGTTAGGTAAGAAGGTGGGGAGGATAGTTCAAGTTAAGTTAGAAGATGGGGAGGATAGTTCATGTTAGGTGAGAGGATGGGGAGGATAGTTCATGTTAGGTGAGAGGATGGGGAGGATTGTTCATGTTAGATTGAAAGGATGGGGAGGATAGTTCAAGTTAGGTAAGAGGATGGGGAGGATAGTTCAAATAATAAAATACATATATACATACACATTCCAGCATCAGAGACCTAAACACCAGTGCTATACAAATAAATACACTTGTATGATTAAGTTATACAAATAAATACATATACATACATACACATAAGATTTATGAAAGTACTCATGTATGCATATTTACTGACTAGAGAAGTACACACAAATAACCCACACATAGGAGAGAGAAGTACACAGGTACATATTAAGCTGAGGGAAGTACATATTAAGCACAGGGAAGTACATATTAAGCAGAGGGAAGCACATATTAAGCTGAGGGAAGTACATATTAAGCTGAGGGAAGTACATACTAAGCTGAGGGAAGTACATATTAAGCTGAGGGAAGTACATATTAAGCTGAGGGAAGTACATATTAAGCTGAGGGAAGTACATACGTCTTCCAAGGATAGCAAAATATGTCTGAACATAACGTGAGCCAAGTCAATATGACTGCTAAAGCAGAATAAGATAACAGTCATGTTAACGCAGGATAAGACAACAGTCATGTTAACGCAGGATAAGACAACAGTCATGTTAACGCAGGATAAGACAACAGTCATGTTAACGCAGGATAAGACAACAGTCATGTTAACGCAGGATAAGACAACAGTCATGTTAACGCAGGATAAGACAACAGTCATGCTAACATAGGATAAGATAAGTCATGCTAACGCAGTTTAAAACAACGGAGATGGTAATTCAAAAGAAACGGACGAAGTGTCCCATTTATTGACCGCAAACGGTGCAACAGTAGCACAAACAGAAGTTACTGTACATCACTGAACAAGCAACATTGTAACATCTCCTGTTTAACAGTGATGAAGGCTTTTGAGCGCGTTAACAGTAGCCAGGTGAGTGTCGTTAATATTTAACAAACTAGAGATCCAATGCGAGGCCATTTATAATGCAAGGAGAATTTTTAACCTGTTACTTTTAACATGTTAGACAAGCTGGAGTCTACACTGTGTGTGTGTACTCACCTAATTGTGGTTGTAGGGGTCGATTCATAGCTCCTGGCCCCGCCTCCTCACTGGTAGGTCACTCTCTTCCTGCTCCATGTGTGTGTGTGTGTGTGTGTGTGTGTGTGTGTGTGTGTGTGTGTGTGTGTGTGTGTGTGTGTTTTCTTTTTTCTCGTATATTCGCGTGTTTTCTTTTTTTTCGTATATTGAACTACTTTTAATTAATTGTTTTTAAATGCAGGAGTCGAGTCTCGGCTCCTGGCTCTGCCCCTTTGCTTGCTACATGTCGAATTTAGTTGCTCCTATTCTCATGGGCCCTGTCAAACCTATTTTTAAAACTATGTATGAAGCCTACATTCATTACTCCGTCCAGGTCACTCCCTGACCTCCCTGAAGCTGAACAATTACTTCCTGACATCCGTGTGAAACATCAGTGTCTAATTTCCAACTTTGTCCTTGTATACCTGTTTCACGCCACTCTAATAGTTCATCTCAGTCCACCCTCTCAAGTCCTCACAGTATTTTGAATGTCATTATGGAAAAATAAACACATAAGCAGTATAATGTGATCCTTTATTGACAACGTTTCGCCCACGCAGTAGCTTTATCGAAGTCACAGACAGATCTGTCTGTGACTCGATAAAGCACTGCGTGGGCAAACTTGTCAAAGATCACATTATACTGCTATGTGTTTATTTTCCATTGTGTCGGTATTTTATACCATTTATTTCCATAATGTCATTATCATGACTCTCCAGGTTTGATCTTAACTCATCAGATTCAATTCCTTTCGTCTTTTTTCACATTTCATTAACTTAACTCTGGTACTAGTCTTATTGCATACCTTTGTACTTTCTCCACTCTCTTGATATGCTTTATCCATGCAGGTACTGCATACCAGTACCAAGATAGACCTTATATATGTTATATATATGGACGTGAATGACTTACTGTTGGGATTCTTGAAAGTTATTCTTACATTCGCCAAACGAGCATTCACTGCAAAGGATATGCGCCTTTGTCGATATGCTCTGCACTATATTCATCCCTGGGTCTTTCTCCATGTATGAGATTATAACCTTTGTTGTCCGAGTCTGTATTTAGTTTCCGGGTTTTCTTCCCCGTTCCTTCAATTTTCAAAACCTTACATTTCCTGGGGTTGAATTCCAGTAGCCACTTGTCTGACAAAGCTGGCAGTTTTTTGAGGTCTGTTTGTAATTAGTTTAATAACTTTATTATTATTATTATTATTATTATTATTATTATTATTATTATTATTATTATTGTCAAAACTAAGCGCTAAACCACCATAATAACTTTATTATGCATCCCATATTAATCCTGTGGGTGGTAGTCTAAAGATTACAGAGGTACATAATGGGTCCAGGAACTGGGTAGCAAAGGTTTGATAGTTAAACAAGCTACAGTAGTAATAAACTCTTAACATGTTAATTTCTGATTACAATCGTAAATTTTTGCAGACAATTCTTCATCTGTTCTTTTACTCATTAATTTCACATTATTTGTAAACATGGGTACATCTGCCTCTATCTCTTTTGATACGCCATTGACATACTAGAAAAAGTGGCGGTCCCAATATCGATCCTCGTGGAATTCTTTTTAGAACTTGCCTATTCAGTAACAGCCTGGTTGATCAGGCTCTGATCCAACATGAGGCCTGGTCACAGACCGGGCCGCAGGGGCGTTGACCCCTGGAACTCTCTCCAGGTATACTCCAGGTATTCTGACAACTCTCCTTGGAGAATCACTCTAAGTCTCCTTGCTGTAAGGTATTCCTAGATTCACTGTAGTGAATTCCCTGTTATACCTGCCTGCTCTTTAAGTTTATATACCTGGTTGTGGTGAAATACGGATAAGGAATGTAGGAACTTTGAGGTAATCATGTCTGAAAGTCTTATGTATAAGAAACATAATATTATTTCTGTCAAAACTGTTAAGAAAATAATGTGGTGAATAACAAGAACAATTCAGACAAAAGATGGCAAAACAATGGTGGCACATTTTAAGGCAACAAATGTGTTCTCTAGACTGGAATAGTCTTGTATACTCTCAGCCCGATTTAACACAAGTTAAATTGCAGATCTAGAGAATGTACGGACAACTTTCCCTGCTCAAATCCATTCAGAAACATATACGATATGCCACAAACTCTTCAAAGTACATTAAAAGTGAGCTTAACATCTGAACTTTGGCAAAAAAAAAAACCTTTTAAGCACTGTTCATGCATGTGAGAATTGACATAAAAAAAAAGTAATTTTGACCTCGGTATTCTTTTCTATTATTTTTTTATACGCATAGCGTCGAGTTTAACTTCCACCTGTGACGCCGTCTCTCAATTGCCTCACCTCTCCAGTCTACTAACCTCCAACAAGACTGGTGGACCCAGCACCTCCTTTTACGGGTGAGGGACTGATTACCCCAAACTACGACTTCACGTCTTCCACTGTCTCCAACAAATTCATCTAGGCTGAGGGACTGATCATCTCAGACTACTACCTCATGTCTTCATAAAGCCACCGGTTGATGAAACTTCTCCACGATAAAGACATGACGCCAAGAAATGCACACGAAAATAAAGTTATTTTAACCGATCATAAGATCCACAATAGAAGTAAATTTCCCTTAACTATAAACATGTTTTGACTTTTAATTTCAGCTGACATTATCCACTTATCGTCTGGATACAATTATTTTCACGGGAAACACTAAACCAGTAGGGATCTTAAGGAGACCGGATAATGGGAGGTAATTAAGTCTAATACAAGGGAACGTAGCCCCAGTTTCTTGGATCAAAAGCCCTTCAAGTGTCATCTGGAGGTGGAAAATGCGTGCACAAAGATTGGCAAAGATCCTTCAATTCGCTGATGTAATATCGTTCAAGATTTTTTCTTAAGTACTAAACCATAGGTTTTTCCACTGGTTTTCATTCATTGGGATACCATAAAGTATCCCAATGAGAGGCTTGAAGCATACATGTGCCTAACACTAGCTTAGACACGTCTGGTGTCTCAGAGGCTAGATAAACCTCGGGCTGTGACATATCTAGCCAAGACAGGACTCGCATCAATGGTTTTAAGTTGGAAAAATTCAGATTCAAGAAGGATATAGGAAAGCACTGGTTTGGTAACAGAGTTGTGGATGAGTGGAACAAACTCCTGAGTACCGTCATAGAAGCTAAAACGTTGTGTAGTTTTAAAAATAGGTTAGATAAATACATGAGTGGGTGAGTTGAACCTGACTAGCTTGTGCTACTGGGTCTGATGCCGTGCTCCTTCCTTAAGAGAATGTGACCTGACCTGACTAGGCTGGGTAATTGGCTTAAGCCGGTAGGAGATTGGACTTGCCTCGCATGGGCCAATAGGCCTGCTGCAGTGTTCCTTCTTTCTTATGTTCTTATATTAAATTTTGTGTCTTTATCCGACGTGTACGAGTAAAGGAAGTGAGCTGGGACGGCCGTGTGGAAGCAAAGTGACCAAGGAAGCTTCCCGACCCAGCTGAAACTGCCACTGGTATCATGCTTTAATATTTCCACACAACTCTAGACCAGAATGACATTACACTGGACCCAAGAAAAAATCTTTAAACCTTATCTTGAATATATATACACGAGTGAACGATTATAAGCAGTGTCTCAAAACTCTAGACCGTGGCTTACGCGACGGTCTGGAGTTTTGAGACTCTGTGACCGCGGGTTCGAACCCCACCCGTGGTATGGTTTGTTTGCAATCGTGTCATTACGATTTCGTGAGTCATATAAGCAGTGTTGCCGTCCAGGCCACAAAGGACGATAGTGCACTTGACCATTCACCATAACAAAAAGTATATAATTATTGTGGTAGAGCTTGGAGGAATTGTGAACAACGATAGACATTGTTCTGTTCCTCACAACAATGGGATGCCATAAGGCTTAGACTCGAAGTGGATGCCATAAGGCTTAGACTCGATGGGGATGCCGTAGAGTTTCCACTCGCTGGGAATGCCATAGCCATTAAGTTTTCCCTCCATGGAAATGCCACAAGGTTTCCAAGCAATGGGGTGTCCTTAGATCTAATAGAATCTCATAAGGTTTACATTTCCTGGGAACGCTTACTAACAACAACGGAATAATAAATGCATAAAAGCGCATCTAAAAAATACCGCTGTAAAAAGGTAAACAATGCGCGCTATTTCCAATGAGCGAAGCCGAAGACGCGCCTTATATTCCCCCGACCGAGAAAAAAAAACACAACAATAACAACAGCAAAAACCCGAACAAGCAAAATATATATCAACAAATAATCCGTAGGTTAAAAAACAATATCAATAGCCATCCTTCGCCGTTGACAAACTATCAACACAGGCGCCACTCAAACTATCAATTGCTGTCGTTCGCGGAGTCGTTTGCAGCAATTAAAATCCATAAATTGTCAAGCCAGCGCGCCATGGCTCCCCGGCCCACTTTCTACGCGCCATTTAGCGAGGTACACCGTTTTTTCACGCCCTGTTCCCTTGTGGCATCATAATCTATTTATTTATCTATTAGCCTAATGTATTGATGTTGGGTGTTTGCGCCTGGAAGTGCGGAGGGAGGGAAAATCTATACAGAGTGACATGGGGAGGAAAAACAGTGTGTGTGTGTATGTCCGGACTGACGTTCCCGCACCATATAAATGAGAAAGTTAAAAGGCTAATTTAATTATTATTCCCGACAGTGCCCCCGGTGAGTGGGCTGTCAGCCCCGTTGGTTTGTTTGTGGTTGTTTCTTTTGTTCATAAACGTTGCCTAACTGCGAAACTTGTGCCATAAAATCCCAAACGGTTTAATAAAAATATCGGGCATCATGTCCAGTCATAAACGAAACCAACATTTAGCATAAATATAAAGAAAAAGAGTATTTTGTTTTTCGTCCATAGCGAAAACAAAAACAACAATTAAAACTTTGTTGTTGTAAGCGTTTATCTCTTGGTGGTTATCTATCTATACAAAGCTAGTTTTATCTTTCAACTTGTCCAGCAAACGGAAAACTACGTTATATCAGCATGTTAGGTAATTTGTTAAGTGCATTTCTTAATGCTATCCTTGGACGATTCTTAGATCTACAGCCAGAATTTCACCTTTGCATCAACAAAAATACTTATAACCCTAATGTAGAATTAGCTTTTAAAGTAAATTCTCAGTGTATATTTGTATTGAGTAATACATCTAAGGAGACCATGTGATATGACATGCCGTAATGTGTTTATATACATATCTGAAGATATGTGTTTAAGCACATGAAAGCGCTCAGGTTTTATTTCCTATTTTCACTGTGGTATTTTTACACACACACACACACACACACACACACACAACAGGAGCTATGAATCGACCCCTGCAACCACAACTATGTGAGTACACACACATACACACACACACACATTTACATTTAGTAATACATTTAGTAATATATACAGGAGAAGGGGTTACTAGCCCCTTGCTCCCGGCATTTTAGTCGCCTCTTACGACACGCATGGCTTACGGAGGAAGAATTCTGTTTCACTTCCCCATGGAGATAAGAGGAAATAAGAACAAGAACTAGTAAGAAAATAGAAGAAAACCCAGAGGGGTGTGTATATATATATGCTTGTACATGAATGTGTAGTGTGACCTAAGTGTAAGTAGAAGTAACAAGACGTACCTGAAATCTTGCATTTTTATGAGACAGAAAAAAGACACCAGCAATCCTACCATCATGTAAAACAATTACAGGCTTCCGTTTTACACTCACTTGGCAGGACGGTAGTACCTCCCTGGGTGGTTGCTGTCTACCAACCTACTACCTAGGATATATACAATATATATATATATATATATATATATATATATATATATATATATATATATATATATATATATATATATATATATGTGAGTGTGTCAATGCATATACTCTGTTAGCGTATGAGAATTCAGTTTTCTTTGGCACAGGACAATTAGAAAAAAAAACTTGCGCTTACTGATAGTGAAAACTGTTCTAGTGATTAAAAAAAGTAATTATGATGCAATATCTTCAGAATACAATACAAAAGGCATAAGAGGGCGATAATGAAGAAAATATTGAGAAAAGGGAAGAGAAAAAGAATAATGTAGGAGCCCCGACGGCAAAATTTAAATCTAATGTAGGGAGGTGAGAGGAGGTAGGAAGACGGCAAGGGAAAGGTAAAGTAAGGTAGAGGAATGGAATCTGAGAAAAAAGAGGTGGGGGGTGGAAAAGAGAAACAGAATACACTCATAAATCCCAATAACGGAGCGCCAATGGAAGACGGGAAGGGCACACCCATGGCGGACGAAAGCAATCTCAATCTCAATCTTTCTATCTATCTCTCTCTCTCTCTCTCTCTCTCTCTCTCTCTCTCTATCACACTCAACAGCATATAAAAGTAAGAACAATGGAAGACAATGCATTGATGTTATTAGTGGTACCTCCTTCTACCTCCACATAACATACCTAAGATGAAGAACAGAACAGTGAAGGAGAACAGGAAGAGGTTGTAACACAGGTAGCGTGTGGAGAGGAATTGAACACTACAGATCAAGCGATACAACAGAGAAACAAAAGAAGAACGTGATAACGACGAAGATAAGGCGTAGAGACCAAAGAGGAGAGAGCTAAGTAAGACAGTGATAAAGTTAAACTCAAAAGCAAGACACGAAGAAACAGAGAAATGCAGATATGATAAAGGAATTGAAAAATAAAGCCACAAGGAGAGAGAGAGAGAGAGAGAGAGAGAGAGAGAGAGAGAGAGAGAGAGAGAGAGAGAGGAGAGAGAGAGAGACAGACAGACAGACAGACAGACAGACAGACAGACAGACAGAGACAGAGAGGCAAACAAAGATACCATAATCGATAGACAGTATGTTGTAACTATTAGAACAAGTGTGAGGTAGTCGAGTCGCAGCCCCATACACTGGAGTGTAGAAAGTGGTAAAATACGACTGTGTTTACACTGGTGAGTTTTGTAAGCAAGATATTAGTGACCATACTACCTTTGCTTGACATCAGTGACTGTAAGATTAAACTTCTGAAACTAGACTGGTTACGGAAGCTGCACAATACGAAAAACAACCCTGAATCACGCAACGCCAGCCCTCTGACTCTCAATCCTCGCAAGCGGCCTATTAGCTGTACCTCAAAATACTCAATGGGCGAAGGAGTTGCAGCTGTACACTATCAATATGCCTAGGGACCATAACGATCACAAGAGGTCCAAATGCTGGAGATCAACAATTTTAAGAGGACCAAGAGATCTAGATTAAGACAAGAAACCTATCGTGATGCTGCTCCAATCCTACCCGTCCTCTAGAGAGGGGAATGGGTAATACAAGACTTCCTTCTTCCTTCATTACTGAGGTATAAGGCACGAGACAAAATGGTCAAGCTTTCGCCGTGGTTAGACAAACAGATGAATGCAGGTTTATAAGTAAACTGTAGAGGACCGGGAACTGTAGAAGTCAGTGAACTGCAGGGTGCTAACTAATTGTATGTGGACGTTTCACCAGTAGAGTTTGTATTCCAATTGCTCATAGGTGTGAGAAAGAGCCACCAATACATCGTTATCCTCTTCCAGTACGTGTAAGAAAAATTCAGATTCAGGAGGGATATAGGATAGTGTGGGATAGGCTGGAATAACCTAGGATAGTGTGGGATAGGCTGGGATAGCTTAGGATAGTGTGGGATAGGCTGGAATAGCCTAGGATAGTGTGGGATAGGCTGGAATAGCCTAGGATAGTGTGGGGTAGGATGGGATAGCTTAGGATAGAGAGTTAAAAGAGTTTTTCTACTCCAGGAGCCCGGCCATGGGTCAGGCTCGTCTGGTGCTTGCCAGGTCAACCAGGTTCTTGCTGTTGGTGGCCCGCTGCCCCTTTGTATTAGTAGTATTTTATTTGTAATTGTGTATTCCCATATTTTGTCAGCGTAATATTTGGATTTGGATCTATAATATATCTTACTTATTGCAAGCGAATTTGGGATGGCCTATAGCGAGATACTCCTTAATTCTACACAAATAACCTGCACACAGGAGACATGTACATGTATCGAGACACATTTCTCGGGTGTATGAAATCTATAGTTCTCTTTTTATACATAGGTGTTAGAAAGTGCTTCTAGTCATTACAGTTACACTCTCCCTGACACAGATTTGGGGATTACCAGTCTGTAGTACTTGTCTCGTGGATAGTAAGGCTTTTGAGGTCAGTCAGTTTGATATGGGCCGGCGTAGACCCGGCCCGTATCTTGTCCATAAGGTGACCCGGCTCCGGCTATTGAGGTGTTCCCTCTTTTGCATTGAACAGAGACGAGGCACTCACTGCCTACACTGTTTACCAAAGTACACCTCATGTTTGGGTTATGCCTGAGCCCTTGAGGGGTAAGAACATCGCAGTTTAGATACCGCTCACAATTAAGCCGTTTCATAGTTCATATTTTTTACCTCATCTGTGGCGATGCTTGGAGAAGCTCTGTCTACAAAATTTTGACCATTAGCAATCAAATTTTGGGAGGAAGCTGAGTTGCAAATGCACAGTTACATCAGAAAGGTTACATTGTTTCACGAGACACATTAAATAATAGATTTTAGACACTGAAGTGGTTTCTTTGAGTCTATATTATTAATTACTATATAAGATGCGAGGTTCTATAACATAATATTAGAGATTGGTGTGTGTAGGCGGGGATGGGGACGTGGTCCCACATAGTGGTCCCACACAGTGGTCCACTACAGTGGTCCCACACAGTGGTCCCTGGAAGTGAAGTCACTCCCAAAGTGTGTAAGAGGCAGAGGAAGTGAAGGGTGAGGGTAAAGGGGAGGAGTTGGGCGAAGTGGAAGATGTGGAGGGTGAAGTTCGAAGGAAAGAGTGAGGGGTGATGGTGAAGGTTTGAGGGTGCGGGGTGATGGTGAAGGGTGATGGTGAAGGTTTGAGGGTGAGGGATGATGGTGAAGGTTTGAGGGTGAGGGTGAGGGGTGATGGTGAAGGTTTGAGGGTGAGGGGTGATGGTGAAGGTTTGAGGGTGATGGTGAAGGGTTGAGGGTGAGGGATGATAGGGAGTTTGAAGGGTGAGGTTCAGAGGTGATGGTGAGAGTGAGGAGTGAGGAGTGAGGGTGAGGGCGAGGGGTGAGGGCGAGGGGTGAGGGCGAGGAACAAGGAGTCATGAACGCTCCCTCATTACCAAACTCACATCACCAACTTTGATAACAATGTGTGAGACCAGTCAACCTGCAGCTCACAAGGCTCACTTCCCCATGCTATTTAAACATAAAATAAACCTTGTTTAAGATCGTCCGATTCTCGCCTCCGTAGAGCTCAAACTCCCATATTAACCACACGGAAAATGATCCTTATAGCGGGTCGCGGATACTGCAGATTTTTTCTCTGCTGGGATTTATATAAATGATTTTCTTAGGCAGTTTTTTATTTTATTTATATTTTCCTTCGGAAAAAAAGCCGATTTCAAGACGATTAAAAAAAAATTGAGACTGACGGACCTAAAAGTTGTCTGTATTGAGAAACTATTATTTCCCATCCCCCAGGCTCTATATTACCCCTACGGATTTAACGCTTCCATATGACAAAAATAATAATTAATAATAATAATAATGTATAAAACAAACCACTGGGGATGAACACACTAGATTTAGGCCTTTCGCATGTCCGTGCTTCGTCAGGAGCTTCGCAATGATGCAAGACTTTCAACTGACGGATTGAGGGAAAGATTCTCTCAGAGGTAAGGAAGTGCCTAGCTCATGACCCATCTTGTGAGAGAGAGGCTTAGTGCCACTACACCCACAACCCATGTGGGATACAGGATATCCTCCGAGGTATACAGGAAGCAAAAGAGAATATTATTTAAACTTGATAGATCGTCCAGTAACAGCGTCAAATCAATACCAACTTGTCTAGTACCAGTAAGAAACCGTATTTGTTAAATGGCTGCTTCGGTATTAACTTAGTTTTGTATAAAACTTTGGAGTAACGTAAGAAACTGATGTTACTCGCTGTGACCTCGTCATGAAGTAGAGTTAGTTTCCAGAATGTTCTAGAAGCCTCTCAAAATAGGCTATGGTTGGCACCGCAGGATGGAACATTCATCACAGATGTGATCGAAATCCTTAACAGGTGAGGCGTGCCAGCCAGTAGGGTTGGATTCCTGGGTGTCTGAACACTCCCCAGTATTTTTAGCCGGGGGTTCGAACCCGTGTTGTTTTAGCCCTCCTCATGGCGGGCTATAAGTGAACAAATAAAGTAACTGACTGAACATCTCGAACAACTGAGTAAACATGTGGAACAAATGAGTGAACATGCAGAGAACATGAATGAGAATGATAATATGTGAGTTGCAGTAACAAGAATGATATGAGAGATACAGTAAGAGAAGAATGATGATATTTGACAGTTGTAGTAACAGAAGAATGACACGAATGTTTTACATTTAGTTTTATTGTTGGTTTTAATGTTGGTTTTACAGTTGGGTTTACAGCACGTATGTGGTTAAGTGTGTTTTGAACGTGTCTGTGTCTAGCATCCTTGCTGTTCCTTATGTGCTCTTGATCCAGTGAACTGGAGCTACCCTGTCTTCCTCCTACAGGTTTAGTGCTTTCCAATAAAGTATTTTTATGCGATTTTAGGCTATGCTACAAGCAGTCTTAGGCTGTGCTACAAGTAGTCTTAGGCTGTGCTACAAGCAGTCTTAGGCTGTGCTACAAGCAGTCTTAGGTAGTGCTACAAGCAGTCTTAGGTAGTGCTACAAGCAGTCTTAGGCTGTGCTACAAGCAGTCTTAGGCTGTGCTACAAGCAGTCTTAGGCTATGCTACAAGCAGTCTTAGGTAGTGCTACAAGCAGTCTTAGGTAGTGCTACAAGCAGTCTTAGGCTGTGCTACAAGCAGTCTTAGGCTGTGCTACAAGCAGTCTTAGGCTGTGCTACAAGCAGTCTTAGGTAGTGCTACAAGCAGTCTTAGGTAGTGCTACAAGCAGTCTTAGGCTGTGCTACAAGCAGTCTTAGGCAGTGCTACAAGCAGTCTTAGGTAGTGCTACAAGCAGTCTTAGGTAGTGCTACAAGCAGTCTTAGGTAGTGCTACAAGCAGTCTTAGGCTGTGCTACAAGCAGTCTTAGGTAGTGCTACAAGCAGTCTTAGGTAGTGCTACAAGCAGTCTTAGGCTGTGCTACAAGCAGTCTTAGGTAGTGCTACAAGCAGTCTTAGGTAGTGCTACAAGCAGTCTTAGGTAGTGCTACAAGTAGTCTTAGGCTGTGCTACAAGCAGTCTTAGGCTGTGCTACAAGCAGTCTTAGGCTGTGCTACAAGCAGTCTTAGGCTGTGCTACAAGCAGTCTTAGGTAGTGCTACAAGTAGTCTTAGGCTGTGCTACAAGCAGTCTTAGGCTGTGCTACAAGCAGTCTTAGGCTGTGCTACAAGCAGTCTTAGGCTGTGCTACAAGCAGTCTTAGGCTGTGCTACAAGCAGTCTTAGGCTGTGCTACAAGCAGTCTTAGGTAGTGTTACAAGTAGTCTTACGTTGTGCTACAAGCAGTCTTAGGCTGTCCACAGTCTTAGTAGTGCTACAAGCAGTCTTAGGCTGTGCTACAAGCAGTCTTAGGCTGTGCTACAAGCAGTCTTAGGCTGTGCTACAAGCAGTCTTAGGCTGTGCTACAAGTGTTATTGAGCGCGGCAGTGGGCTTGTACGGGGTAACTTACAAAGGATTTTTCTATAACTGTTTCCTTAAGTTTTCCTTGAGTTTTCTGAGCTTCATAACACATTGTAAGGGAAAGGAGGAAAGAAATCCTTTATATTTCTCTGTACATCGTTCAAATGGAGAAGGTTAGGTATTTCACTTCCCATTTCCTTTGGAGATACGTTAGCGTCAGCGCCACCTGCGAACCAGTCATCAAACTTCCAGTGTGAAGGACCTAGTGAGGAGGAAGCATGTCTTTCCTATTTTAACTATTTTTTTCATTTACTTAATGACCAGTTAGTGAGTCCGTGTTCACATCACTGCTCTCCTCAATACGTCAACAACTCTATCCAATATCGCAATATCTATCCAATATTGCTGTATTACTAGAAGCTACTGCTGTCTGGTCATATAGCTCGTCTTCAATATCTAAAACTGGAATCCCTCTCTGTATGCTCACTACACTTGGTTCACTTGGTGTCTGGCATCTGGCTATATCTTCTGGAACCCAGCGTAGGTTGGAATCTGATGTCTTCTCATAGAACTAGCGTTGATTCTTGACTCGGATTATTCTTTTTGAGGGGGACTTCCTCCATCCGTGGCTATGACGTTGCGATGTTCATCCCTTCTCATCTCCCTGTCGATAGTCACCCCTGTCCAACAAGTCCCTCACAATATTCGTCTGCTTATTCTTCAGTGGAAAAACAAAACATTAAAGCTAGCTCCAAAACATGAGCTAGCTCATTAATCTCTACTATCGGAAGATATTGTGACATTATATTTATTGCATATTTTAGTTTTCAATTTTCATAAATGTAAACGTAATTTGATATTGTTAATTGATTGTTTAGGAGTAAAATAAATTTTTCCTAGAGGAATAATTATATATATTTATCATGAGAGTTTAACTATTTTTACGAGAAAGTAATATATCTGGTCATTCAGAATCTTGGCAGCCAGTGTCGCGCCCTTCAGCCTCAGGGACTGACCACCTCAAATACTATTTATCCAGGGTTGATGGACTGATTACATTATCTTCATTTCACTACTACACCTGCTGCCTCAGTATTTGACTGAAGAAGCCTACTGTGTAGGCTTCTTCCGTCAAATATCCAACTGTTGCATATGTGTGTTGCTATTGAGCCTTCTCTATGGCACCTTATCAGTAGCAGTCTTACAGATAAGGAATATGAAGTCCATCCATCTCTCTTTCCAGCCTGACCTTTCTTAACCTATTATACGTCTCAATAAAGTTCTTAAAACACGACTTTACTTCCACTGCTGAAGCAATTCTGCTGCTCCGACAGGAATTTAATGCCTTCTCGACGTTCGCAGCAAATTACATGTTACCCTCCTTCTAGATACTGGTGTGTAGTTCTGAGCTCCTTTTATGTCTCTTTTTTTAGATACTTTCCTGTCGTCTGGTACTTTCCCCGTCATTTGCAACTTGGTAATGACCTGTGTGAATAGTTTGCACAATATTTCAACCCCCTTTTAGAAAATAATATTTCTTCAGGACCTGATGCCTTTGATTTGTCAAGTTTCTTCAAGAATCTCCTTAAGTAGTCAGGAATCATTTCACTCATATTTTCACTTGATTTGACTTCATTTCTAATTGTTGAACTGGCACCCGTGCCTACGTGCCTAGGCATGCTAGTGGCTTTCTTTGTACTTCATATTTTGTAACATGTAAACCACACATTGTAAACTTTACAAAGAAATAAAAAAATTGAATTTGAATTTTGAATTTTTGTTTGTGTGTGTGTGTGATTAAGGGATATGGGTGATCAAGGGATATGGGTGATCTAGGGATATGGGTGATCTAGGGATATGGGTGATCAAGGGATATGGGTGATCTAGGGATATGGGTGATCAAGGATAAGTGGGGATCAGGGGTCAGGAGAAATAAGGGGTCATTTAAGAATATGAGGACGGACACAGAAAGAACAGCAGTCACTGTACTTGTAACGTACAGTGAGACACAGCCTATGCCTAGCGTGCGCCAGTAGACCTGCCACAGTGCTCCTTCTTTCTTATGTTCTTATGATCTTAAGTGGAAAGGAATTTCAAATTTCCAAATCTTTATTTCCATTCAGAACTGTATGACCCTTGTGGGTTTAACGCTTAGTTTTGATTAGAATAATAATTATCTCCATAAAGTTCAGTGACGTCATGATGTACCAGGTTACATCAGTGACGTCATGATGTACCAGGTTACATCAGTGACGTCATGATATACCAGGTTTCATCAGTGATGTCATGATGTACAGGTTACATCAATGACGTTATGATGTATCAGGTTACATCAGTGACGCCATGATGTACCAGGTTACATCAGTGACGCCATGATGTACCAGGTTACATCAGTGACGTCATGATGTACCAGGTTACATCAGTGACGTCATGATGTACCAGGTTACATACCTGGAGAGGATTTCGTGGATCAATGCCCCCACGGCTCTGTCTGAGACCAGTGACGCCATGATGTACCAGGTTACATCAGTGACGTCATGATGTACAGGTAACATCAGCTGTACCATAAACAGTCATCACTCAGTCACAATGCGTCATCTGTCATAAGAATTTATCTTTCTTTTTTTCCTCCCAGTCATAACTCTTCATTTGTGAGAATTTTTAGAGTACAAGTCGACACGTGTGTGTCATGTCACAGTGACACTCCTCATGTCATATATGTTGTCATGTTAATCCCGCGACGATGCATTCCCTTCCACACCCCTAACACCCCCTAACCCCCAGCCCTCAACAATTCACCATTACCCCTTCACGGTCATATGGTGAAATTTCGGAACCTGGCTCTGACCTCTTTTACTGACTGTACTAGGAGGGTATTCCGTCTCTTGTAGCGTGTGGAATAGGGAAGCAGCACACTCTTGATATATCAAGATTTACACAATTAACACTGTCCTTCGCCTGTTCCAGTCACCTCCTCCTCTTCCTCATCATTATTTTCCTCTTTTTCATTATTTTTTACCTTCAACTACTCCTCTTTCTACTACTCTTGTTCATTATCCATCCAGTCTTCTTTTCCCTAATCTTCCATTTGCTCTTCTGTCTCATCATTCTTCTCCTTTTCATTTTACCGTTTTCCACCTTTGTCCTCGGTGGCCGACGCATTTTTCGTTTAAGTCGTCTTCATTGGTTAATGTCTTGACCATCTTTGGGTCTCGTGTACTTTGACATATTCGCCTTTTTTGAACTGACATATTCACAGTGTTCGGCTTTTATATCCATCTTTGATTGACATCCTCACCGACTTGGACATCTTCAGTTCCAGCAGCCAAGACGGTGAACCTGGAATTCTTTTTAGTCCATTTTTTTTTTCACTAATTTAGTGTCCTTGGGTTTTCCCTGATATTGATCCTAGGAATGCCACCATGATATTGATCCTAGGAATGCCACCATGATATTGATCCTAGGAATGCCACCATGATATTGATCCTAGGAATGCCACCATGATATTGATCCTAGGAATGCCACCATGATATTGAGTATTTTGCAAAACTCACAAAAAATCCAAGATGGCAGACATGAAAATAGGTATTCAGTACGTTGCTTTTGGTCAATGCTTCTACTAGGAACATTTAAGATGGTTCGAATGTTAAGAAATATGTTTTCTCATTCAGGAAATTTATTTTCGGCCATTGAAAATTTATCAGGAAAGTTTGCAATGACCCAAAAATTAACTGACAAAGTGACTGTGGAAGTATTTCATGTTTACAATTTGCAGGACAAAAGAGAGTGCAAAAATTATAGGGGAATAAGTCTGTTGAGTGTACCTGGTAAAGTGTATGGTAGAGTTATTATTGAAAGAATTAAGAGTAAAACAGAAAGCAGGATAGCAGATGAACAAGGGGGCTTTAGGAAAGGTAGGGGGTGTGTAGACCAAGTGTTTACAGTGAAACATATAGGTGAACAGTATTTGGATAAGGGTAAAGATGTTTTTGTGGCATTTATGGATTTGGAAAAGGCGTATGATAGGGTAGATAGGGGGGCAATGTGGCAGATGTTGCAGGTGTATGGAATAGGAGGAAGGTTACTGAAAGCAGTGAAGAGTTTTTATGAGGATAGTGAGGCTCAGGTTAGAGTGTGTAGGAGGGAAGGGGACTATTTCCCAGTAAAAGTGGGCCTTAGACAAGGATGTGTGATGTCACCGTGGTTGTTCAATATATTTATAGATGGGGTTGTAAGAGAAGTGAATGCGAGGGTCTTGGCAAGAGGTGTTGGGCTAAAAGATAAAGAAGCAAATACAAAGTGGGAGTTGTCACAGTTGCTTTTTGCTGATGACACTGTGCTTTGGGAGATTCTGAAGAGAAGCTGCAGAGGTTGGTGGATGAATTTGGTAGGGTGTGTAAAAGAAGAAAATTGAAAGTGAATATAGGAAAGAGTAAGGTGATGAGGATAACAAAAGAATAGGTGACGAAAGATTGGATATCAGATTGGAGGGAGAGAGTATGGAGGAGGTGAATGTATTCAGATATTTGGGAGTGGACATGTCGGCGGATGGGTCTATGAAGGATGAGGTGAATCATAGAATTGATGAGGGGAAAAGGGTGAGTGGAGCACTTCGGAGTCTGTGGAGACAAAGAACCTTGTCCATGGAAGTAAAAGGGGAATGTATGAGAGTATAGTTATACCAACGCTCTTATATGGGTGTGAAGCATGGGTGATGAATGTTGCAACGAGGAGAAGGCTGGAGGCAGTGGAGATGTCATGTCTGAGGTCAATGTGTGGTGTGAATATAATGCAGAGAATTCGGAGTT
This sequence comes from Cherax destructor, assembly GCA_009830355.1. Taxonomy (NCBI): domain Eukaryota; kingdom Metazoa; phylum Arthropoda; class Malacostraca; order Decapoda; family Parastacidae; genus Cherax; species Cherax destructor. The sequence continues at coordinate 97,638 of WNWK01000060.1, forward strand.
TGGAAATTAGGAGGAGGTGCGGGATTACCAAAACGATTGTCCAGAGAGCTGAGGAGGGGTTGTTGAGGTGGTTTGGACATGTAGAGAGAATGGAACGAGACAGAGTGACTTCGAGAGTGTATAAATCTGTAGTGGAGGGAAGGCGGGGTAGGGGTCGGCCTAGGAAAGGTTGGAGGGAGGGGGTAAAGGAAGTTTTGTGTGCGAGGGGCTTGGACTTCCAGAAAGCATGTGTGAGCGTATTTGATAGGAGTGAATGGAGGCATATGGTTTTTAATACTTGACGTGCTGTTGGAGTGTGAGCAAAGTAACATTTATGAAGGGATTCAGGGAAACCGGCAGGCCGGACTTGAGTTCTGGAGATGGGAAGTACAGTGCCGGCACTCTGAAGGAGGGGTGTTAATGTTGCAGTTTTATAACTGTAGTGTAAAGCACCCTTCTGGCAAGACAGTGATGGAGTGAATGATGATGAAAGTTTTTCTTTTTCGGGCCACCCTGCCTTGGTGGGAATCGGCCGATGTGTTAATAAAAAAAAAAAATTTGCAGGATCTATAATGTTCTCCTTTGTCATAAAAGTTACGTCTCAATCTACTCATCTGCTCATCATCTACAACGTTTGTAAACAAAAGACAACTCCAGATCTGTTAGTGAGCTCTTTTGCAAAGGCACCAATGTTCCCAGTTGAATTATTTGGTGCCCAGTGGCCTGATCGCTAAAGCTCTCGCTTCACACGGCGAGGGTCTGTGTTCGATTCCCAGCTCGGGTAGAAACATTGGGCGTATTTTTTTTACACGCCCAATGTTTCTACATTGGACGTGTATATATATAAAAAGACTAACTGCAACAAAAAGGGAAACTTATAACTTTTTTGTAGCAGATTTCTTGGTGGGAAGACAGAGTCACATACGGACACAAATATAAACAATAAGTGAAAACAAAACAAAAATAGCGAACAGCCTTTGTCCCTGTCTTTGTTTCTGGTACAGTTCACAACTGCTGGACACTGTGTTAGATACAATTGCAAAATATTGTTTAATTAATATAAAATAGTGTTTGTCTATTGCCTGGTGATTATACCAAGCAATAAATATGTAAAAAATGTGATTAATCGAGTGATGGAAAAGACAAAATATAAGTAATGAATAACTGGCCGGGTTTAGAAAGAGGAAGGTATGTGTGCATGAACATAATTTTGCAAACGTTTAATAAACAGAAAAAGCTAATTGTTGCCTCAGTTGCTAAATTAAAAGTGAATAAAAACAGTAGTATGGAAGATACTGCTGAAATAGTTTTTTTTGTCAATAAATCTAGACTACCGTGAAGGTCGACTTTATCAACAAGAAGATTTTTTAGTGTGGATGAGAGTGATGGTTCCTGAGAAATGTTAACTGAAACTTTTGGGAATTTTGAGTCAACATAATTGATTTGGGAAACATGAATACCATTGTGGGAGACACTGTTGTGGGAGACACTGTTGTGGGAGATGTTGTAGGAAAGTACAGGATTCAATAAAGAATTTACGCTAAAGAATTTCTTTGTTTCCGGTTTATTTCCTGTGCAATAGATATTAGATGTTAGAGATTGACGAGAGAAATACATGTGTTGTGATTATCGTGTACTCACCTAGTTGTGGTTGCAGGGGTCACCTAGTTGTGGTTGGTGGGGTCGAGTCATAGTTCCTGTCCCCGTGTGTGTGTGTGTGTGTGTGTGTGTGAATGTACTCGTGTACTTTCGTATTTACCTGTGGACGTTTCAGTGTCTTGCATATAAGAAAATGACGAATTTCAACAAAAAAGAAAGCTGATAACTTTTTTGTAGCAGATTTCTTGGTGAGAAGACATAGAATCACACGGACACACATCTATACACGATAAAACTTCACACATACACTTATACAGCTGCATAACTGTTCAAGTTATACAGCTGCATAACTTGAACACTTAATGAAATATAAATAGAAGTCCGAGATTTTTACTAAGTAACCTCACCTTGGTGGCCGAGTTGGGTGGCAGCTTAGTCTCGTCTAGCTGGTCTACTGTTCGCGGCTGTCTTGGTGGGTGAATTACAGGACGCAGTTTTCTGTATGTCCCCTCCTGTAATTCCACCCACCTGGACAGTCTCGGCAGTAGACCAGCTAGACAAGACCAAGTTACCATCCAACAAGGTCACTGGGGAGGGGCCAACACATACACAACACACACACACACACACCCACCCAAACCCAACCACCTACCTAACCACCCAACCAACCACCCACCCACCCAGCCACTCGCCCACCTGGAAAAGTGAGGAAGGGAGTTCATCTGAGGGGACACAGATGGACTTCTGGACACACGGAACTAGGGAAAGCACCAAAACAACCGGGAATGGGAAGTGTGGAAGGGTTGACATCCGGGGGTTCACGGATGAAGACCTGGAAACATAAACCACACATGACTATGACCACACCCCACCATGATCCACACCTGGGAGTTCATCTGAGGGGACACAGATGGACTTCTGGACACACGGAACTAGGTAAAGCACAAAAATAACCGGAAGTGGGAAGTGTGGAAAGGTTGACATCCGGGGGCCCACGGATGGAGACCTGGAAACATTGACCACAACTGACTATGACCACACCTGTCTTTGACCCCCTGACCTCACACGTCACACGACACTATCACCTCACCTAACTATGACCACACCTGACTATAACAGCACCTAACCATGACAACACCTCACTATGGCTTCAACTAACTATGACCACATCTACGACCACACCTCACCAAAATATGACTACTCATTACCTATGACCACATCTACGTTCTCACCTCACTATGACGTCACCTCACTATGACCACACCTCACTATGACCACACCTCACTATGACCACACCTTACCATGAGAGTTCATCTGAGGGGACACAGGTGGACTTCTGGACACACGGAACTAGGGAAAGCACCAAAATAACCGGAAGTGGGAAGTGTGGAAGGGTTGACATCCGGGGGCCCACGGTTGGAGACCTGGAAACATGAACCACTCCTGACTATCACCATACCTGTCTATGACCTCACCTATACACGCTTGAGGTGACAAAAGCCACATAACCAGATTCCAACTTAACTATTCAATATACAAATAACCCGCACATTGGAGAGGGGAAACTTGTGACGACGTTTCGGTTCAAGTCAGACCGAAACGTTTCCCTCTCTCATGTGCGGGTTATTCGTGATATTGTGATATTGTGCACTTCTATGCTTTATCTACTGCTAGTCGTGGGGCACTCAGGGAAGCTGACAGCTTTAAATACAAAATTTCAGCTTCAAATGAGACTGAAACATGGAAAACGTCTGAAGATAATGGGAGATAATCAAATTTGATCCAATTAAGGCTGTTTAATATACGGGTTATCGTGTGTACAACACCGTAGGTGTGGAGATTCTGAAGAACAGGCAAGGAGGATTTTATATAGGCGTCAGCTGATAGGCACGGGTAGCAGACGAGGACATAGTCAGTGGTAGTTGTAGAAGCCGTGAAGAAGGTTATGTCTTCTGAACCAAGATTCCATGATGTTGCAGTGTCTGACACATGTGCAACATCTGTAGATTTTTCTCTATCCAGTAGTCATATGTATCAATCTCGTATCAATTATGCAACAACTGGGTATCTTTATTAAGCAGACGTTTCGCCCACCAATGGCTTTATCAATACAATACAGAAGATTGAATAAAGTCTTTTATTGATAGAGCCAGTTGTTGGGCGTGTGTCTAATTCTTCAACGTATCCGTAATATATACCATACTATTATTATAATAAAAAAGAAGGGTCACAGCGTAGATGTTTTGGCTAATTATCCTGTATCGCTCCTTGTCACCTTGTTACACACGTTATATATAACTGTGACCAAAACAGCCGTAAGACAAGTGTCTCAAAAGGCCTGTTTGCCTAATATGTTTATCAAAATAAATGGCCCATTAACATGTAATAAAAACTTTAAAAAACCTGTTATCTAGATGTACTCTTTGGGAATTAGATTAAGTTATATAGAGTTTGTTTTGACGTTGATAGGATAACAGTGGAACATGACGTTCACTCTTGAACATTCACTCATTAATACACATTCATCTTCCACATACAAAAATAATATATTAGCGTTTTAACATGTTTTTCCGTCCACACACAAACACAGCCAGGAGCTGTGAATCGACCCCTTCAACCACAAATAGATGAGCACACACACACAAGAATCAGTGTTTAATTCGATGCTTCTGATACATAAGACGTGCAAGAACAAATATTAATTAGGAAATATATAAATACGTGTTCAGATAATGCTAAAATAATAAACGAAATAAAAATGACTACGAGACAACTTTGATAAGTTTAACTAATGGAGCTACGGATGAACGATGAAATTTATGGTGATAATAAGTGTCATGTAATGGAAATGAGAGAAAGAGATAACAGGCAACATGAAAAAGACAGAATGTGAGCTAAAATATTGTGTTAGAGAGAGAGAGAGAGAGAGAGACAAACAGAGAGAGAGAGACAAACTGATACAGAGAGTGAAAGAAAGCGAGATAAAACGTTAGAGAGAGAGAGAGAGAGAGAGATCAATGAGTAATTTCAGAACAAAAGTCACATAAATCCTATTGCAAGAAACCACGTAACAGTGTTCATATGATATGGACTAAATCAATATTTAAGGCCAAAAAAAAAATCGTCAAGGTTAAAAAGAATTATTTACGACTTCATTAGTATTATTATTATTATTACTACTACTATTACTATTATTATTATTGGTATTATTATTAATATTCACTGGGAGGAGCTAAATCCTAGGGAATGGAAAGTAATAAGGTTTGATTCAGGGAAGTGGAAGGTAACTCAGATATGATAACATACCTTCATAAAAGGGGAGACATGATAACTACATACGTTCATAAAAGAGAAGACATGATAACTACATACGTTCATAAAAGAGAAGACATGATAACTACATACGTTCATAAGACATGACATCCACATACGTCATTTTCACGCTCCATCAGAAGACACAACAAGGAGTCACAAACAGTGCAGACATGACACCAAATATGCTTTTCACAAAATAAATGTTTTTTTCACTAAAAAAATAATAATGCAAGAACTGAAGGGGTTCCAGAGAACACCACAAGCATATCTCTGCACCTGTAACTACAAAAAAATGCAGACAGGACACTACAAGCATATCTCTGCACCTGTAACTACAAAAAAGTGACCACAAATGCACGAGCGTGCACTCCAAACCAGGCATAGCCACATGAAAATGTCTGTATCATGCGCTGAGCTGCTCCTTTATGACACGGTGTCACTAAGTGCCTTGCTGCATGCGCCATTAAATGCCTGTCACTGCGCACATTATTTTCAAAAAACTCTAAACCTCGTAAGATCTTCTGTGCGTGCGTGAATTTTGTGAAGTATTTGATGTTGAAGCAGCGAGAACACTGACGCCACCCTCTACCTTTTCCCCCCCGAGACTTACGTGAGTTGCTTGATTAACGCTGATATTTCTCGCTTGAGTCAATGCGTCTCACGTCTTCCTTGAAGAAAGGAACCCGTAAAGAAGCACTCGTATCTCCTTCTCAAGAACGATCAAAGGAACTTTTTCGGTGTTGTGTTGCAAGTAATGTTGCGCGACTTATCTATAATTAACGAGTTGTGTTTGTAGGGGCTGAGTCTTAGCTCCTGGTCCTGATTTGCGAACTTATAATCGTCTGCTGTTGTGGTTTCTGAGTCCCATCAGCTCTTTGAGATATATTAGTGAAACAATATGTTATTTTTTACTACGTTATCCAGTTCTTTCCATTTTCTTAGCATCAGAGGGCGTGGCAGTGTGGAGGTACTCTGTCTACGTTGGTTGCTTCATCTTATTCTCTTTTGCTTTCTTTCCTCTTCATTTCCTTTATATCTTCTCAGTTTTTATTCAATTTTGGCAAGGTTTCACTTTCTCACTAGTTGATGATTGCATTGCTACTTTGAGGGAACGAGGTTTCTGTGAGTGACATCAACAATCCTTTGTGATCTTGCTCATGTTTGTCTGATCATCTGCTGCCCCAGCGGCTCTGAGCAGATCCTCGATTTCCTTAGGTTTTTTCCACTTTTCCGGCCCCATTGTTTTTGTTACATCCAGTTTTTGCAGGAGTCTCACCTCTTGTTTTGTTGTTCTGATGCTATTCAATACATGCAGGTCTGTTCTGTCTTCAGGGCCTTCCGGTAGTTCTCCACTTTCCTCTGTGAAGACTTCTTTGAATGTTTTGCTAAGAATTTTCCATGCTCATCTGTCTTTCTCTGTTAGCTCCCCTTCCTCCTTCTTCAGCTTTATCATTTGCTTCTTCACGGTCGTTTTTTTCTGATGTGGCTGTGACGAAACTTTGGTTCTGTTTTGGCTTTTGTCGTTATATCATTTCCAAACTGTCTTTCAGGCCTCGTTTTTATCCTTGATTATTCGTTTCTAGTTCTCCTGTTTGCCTCTCGGTTTTTTGCATTTTGATTTACTCCATATTGTTTACATGGCCTTTTGCTCCTCCATTTGGCCTCTATGCACTCTTCGTTAAACCATGGGCTGTCTCCGTTAAACCATGGGATGTCTTCGTTAAACCATGGGCTGTCTTCGTTAAACCATGGACTGTCTTCGTTAAACCATAGGTTGCCTATGTTTTTCCTGTTTTTTCAAGTTTAGTTTGAGTCTCATCTTTGCCTCTTGGCACTTTGACTCTATTACCGCCATCATTTCTTGTTCAGTTCTGCCTTTTAGTTCCTTATCCCATTGTACTTCTCTCAGAAAAATTATCATGCCCTCTTTGTCGCCTCTTCTGTAGTCCCCTTTTATTTTACTTGCTTCTTCACTTTCTCTATCCCCCTTTCCAACAGGTACTCAAAGCTTAGTACCACATGATCGCTGGTTTCCATTGGTTCTCCATTGTTAATTTCTACTAAGTCATGTTTATTTTGTTTGAAAACCAAATTAAGTCATGCTGACCCACCTCCTCCCCCTCCCACTCTTGTTGTTTCCTTCACATTTTGGCTTAAAGTTCTTCATAACTATAACCATAAATTTCGCTTTCCATGTTCCTGGTCCTCCACGGAGGCCTCAGTTTTCCCAGTCAGTCTCCTAGTGGTTGAAGTCTCCTAGTGGTTGAAGTCTCCTAGTGGTTGAAGTCTCCTAGTGGTTGAAGTCTCCTAGTGGTTGAAGTCTCCTAGTGGTTGAAGTCTCCTAGTGCTTGGTATTTAGCTTTATTTCTTGTTGCCTCCTCAGCCACTGTTTCCAGTACGTCAATCATTGCCCTGTTTTCCTTGGTCTTCTACTGACACTATTACATTTGTCTCTCCGAATATTACAGTACCTGCCATATAGTTTTTGAACTCTACTATTTCCTAGTTCTTCAAATCTCCAGTGATTTCTGACCATCAGTGCTACTCCTCTTCCTCCTTTGGTTACCCTTTCCCTTCTTACTCTTTGGTAGCCCTCTGGGAATACCGCATTTATCATCACTGAGAGTTTTGTCCCCGTTTGATGTACTATTCTCCACAAGCAGTATATATATTATTGTAACCACGAACGACTGGTATTCAATTAATATCAACACTGCGACTAGCCGAGGACTCGAACCCCTCACACCATGAATCACGCCCAGTTCCGCTGGATTGCATAGTGTTTGAGGATTGTTGGTCCAGTGGTTATAGAGTCGTGAACTTTGTCTAGCTTCCCACGAGGCGGGCCTAGGTAGCACGGGATCGATCCCCGGCCATGCCGCAGTTATATATGTGTGTGTCTATATATATATATATATATATATATATATATATATATATATATATATATATATATATATATATATATATACTTACCTAATAAGCCAAAATGGCCAATTAGGTCTAACTGTAATAATGTAAAATTTCTAAAATTTTCTTTTATGGATTAATAATTTTTTTTTCAATGAAAACGAATTAAAAAAAATTAGTCATCGATTCTTGCTATAACTGTGATATCTTGTGACTATCTCTCCAGTATCTTGCTTGTGATAATCGGGAGAGCTGCTGTTAGGGAGGATTGTAGCCTCTATGGAGATCATGTGTTGAATGTTCACATGGGAACTGACCTTAAACCAGAATTTTTTTTTTCGGGAGGGGGTAGGGGGTAGGTGTCGAGGTCTTTAATGGCTCAATGAAGTAATTAAGATGAGGAGCTCTGTATGACGACTTGGTGACCAAACTCTGTCAGGCAGAGCTGAGGTTCTGTATCAGGTCTTGGGACCAGTGGCTGGGAATCTGATCTTGTAAAGTGATCTGCTAGGGACCCTCTATACCATAGGTAAATATTCGGTTTCATCAGCTAATTGTGTTCCCGTCCCAGTTATCTTGTATCATCTCTAGATACCTTAGTATCAGATCCCTTACTATTTTTTTCCAAATGTATTGTTGTAATAAAACTAATAAATTGTAAATAAGTGGAATAATGTCTCCACATTCCCTATCTTTATTTTGTTAGTCTTAATAAGACTTAAGTAAAACTCAAGTGAAAGTGAGTAAAGTTTTCCAGTAGTGAGTTGAGATACTCTTTGCACTCACTTAGTTCATTAATTATGCTTACTATTTTCAGGGTATGAAAAATCCTGTCCCACTCGCCCACGGTATGACATAACGAACAAAATTTACTTTATCTTAATTCTACTAAACATATTATAGATCATTTTAAACTGATTTAATTTGAAATAAAATCAGTAATCTATATATTTTGCGCTATGTTCAGACTGATTTTCGGAGATTTATTGCATAAGCAAATTTTCACTATGTGTATTTGCTTTTAAAGTCTAACTCACCGATTCGGCTAATTCGACACGACACTTGTATAATATGCAACGACAGTGAGAATATTATTTCTAGTTTATAAAAATCTATTACCAAAAAGGAAGCCATTGTAAAAGGCACTTGAAAGAAACCATCCCACTCATAAAAATGGCGATTATTATTATTATTATTTAGAAATGAGTGGTTATAAAAAATACATTAGTCAAAGACATTCCAAAATTCGTTCAAATACTCGAAATTATTACCTCCGTAAACAAGATTTTTGTTACAACAATAATTAGTATATATGTCTTTTTTTCATCTGGTTCAGGCGTTTTTGTAGCATTTGGAATTCATCATTGACATTATTACAAAGATAATTACTTGACATATAATGAAATCGAATATCCATGCTGTGAGAAAGGAAGAGAGAGAGAGAGAGATAGAGATAATGTTAAGAAAAGTATTGGTAATGTTGTTGGTGTGAGCCGAGGAGACTTGAGTATCACATCTCCTTTAAGAAAGACTGAAGGAGAGAGATCAGCCAAGCTTCGACCTTCCCTCACATTATTGCTGTCTGATAACCATCACCACCAGCATCACCACCACCAGCATCATTACCACCAGCTTCACCACCACCAGCATCATTACAAACCAGCATCACCACCACCAGCATCGCCGCCACCACCACCACCACTACCAGCTGCTATATTATTTCCAGCTACAACGTAAACACCAATACTACGAACAGCTGGACCGCCACCAGAAGCTACACCGTGACTACCACCATCAGTAGCGTCACCTCCACCAGTAGCGTCACCACCAGTAGCGTCACCACCACCAATAGCATCACCACCACCATCACCACCACCACCACCAGTAGCGTCACCACATCCAGTAACGTCACCAATATCGGTAGCGTCACCACCAGCAGCTGCGTCACCACCAGCAGTTGCGTCACCATCATCATTACCACCACCACTAGCGTCACCATCATCATTACCACCACCACCAGTAGCATCACCACTACTATTAGTGTCACCATCACCAATAGCATCACCTCCAGTATTGTCACCAACACCAGTAGCATCACCATCATTGCCACCACCACAAGTAGTGTCACCAACAACAGTAGCGTCACTGAAAACAGTAGCGTCAGTGACAACAGTAGCGTCACCAACAACAGTAGCGTCAGTGACAACAGTAGCGTCAGTGACAACAGTAGCGTCACCACCAGTAGCGTCACCACCAGTAGCGTCACCACCAGTAGCGTCACCACCCACATCAAAACACTGGCTACAAGGAAAATAACTTAGATGTGTGAGACGTGACAAACAAAAAAATATCTATTTATTTGGAAAAACAGTTAGAAGAGAAGGACAAGCAGAGAGAGAGAGAAGAGAGAGAGAGAGAGAGAGAGAGAGAGAGAGAGAGAGAGAGAGAGAGAGTATTCAGATGACGTTGGTAATGAAAAGAACAAGATAACCAAAAACTGATTAACAAAAACTACATAATACGTAACATGATAACGCAGGCACATGAACGCAAGGAGAACAACAGATGGGATGCCATCAAAACTATAGAAAAGTCACACGTTGAAGAACAAACTTTTACTAGAACAACTTTTGGCTGTGTTAGAGAAAAACTCAAATAAACGCTAAACAGGTGTACTTTGAAACACCTGTACACCTGCTGGTTAATGCAAATATGTAATCAGCCAATCACGTGGTAGTAACACAATGCCTAAAAGGATGCAGACATAGTCAGACTGAACATCAGAATGGGGGAGATAAGTGACTCAGACTGTGGAATAATTGTTGGTGGCAGACGGGGTAGTTTGAGTATCCTAGAAACTGCTGATCTATTGGGATTTTAACGTATAACAGTCCCTAGAACTTACAGAGAATGGTGGGAAAATCACGAAATATCCAGGGAGCGGCAGTTCTGTGGGCGAAAATGCCTTGTTAATGAGAGGTCAGAGGAAAAGAGCCAGACTGGTTCTAACTTAGAGGAAGGCGACAGTAAGTCAAATAAACTTGCATTACAACAGTAGTTTGCAGAAGAACATCTCTGAATATACAACACTTCGAACCCTAAGGTGGATGGACTCCAGCAGCACAAAACCTCACCGGGTTCCACTACTGTCAGCTAAGAATAGGAAATCGAGGCTACAGTAGCCACAAGTTCACCAAAACTAGACAGATGAAGATTAAAAAAAAAAAAAAGATCGCCTGGTCTAACGAATCGCAATTGCTGTTGTGACATGAAAATAAATGGTAGGGTCAGAATCTGGCATAAACAACATGAATCTATGGAACCATCCTACATTGTATCAACGTCTCAGGTGATGGTGATGGTGTCATAGTGTGTGGAAGGTTTTCCTGGCACACATTAGACCCCATATTATTAATTGAACATCGTTTAAGTGACACAACCTGCATGAGTGTCGATGGTGATCATGTTCAGCCCTTTGTGGCCACAGTCTACCCATCTACCATAGCACCTCACCTCATTTAGGTCTTCTGTGGCCACAACCCACTGATTATCACGAGTACTATGAAGAATAAGACACTTGTGCAACATATGGGAATCTTTACTGAGGAAACGTTTCGCCAGCCAGTGGCTTCTTCAGTCCAATACAAAGAAAAACTGTGGAAGATGAAGAGTTTGAGGTAATCAGTCCCTCAGTCTTCAACTTGTAGATTTCCAAAACTATTTTCATACGATGAAGAATGCTCGTCTAATGGTCTTTATGGTTTCAGTTATTTAACATCATTATTCGGCATATTGGCGGAGAAAACATCATAATAGACGACCTATCATGTTATCTAGGTGGTTAGAATTTATTTGCGTCATATTTACATGTATAAACAAGATGTAATATATTTTTTAGGGGACCACCTTGTTACCATCTACAAGTATATTTAACCTACATTATTCCTACTACTATATGTCATCCCTTAGTAACGGCGCCTTTGAGCGAAAATCACTTCCTTTGATTTATAAATCAGCTTACCTGAATTACATTTATATCTTCTCGAGCACTGTTAAGTGAGGGTTGATGGTGAGAGAGAGAAATTGTGATCCCTTCAGCTTTCTTCATTCCATTCCACTGGAAGCTATGTTAGACCCCAACAGTATAACAGTGCTCTGGGGAGAGGGGTCTGTCATGCACCAGTTTTCTATGGTTACCTATCTAGTTGGGCATTAAAACATATTACAATCACCAGACGGGGTTGCTAGCACTTCCATCTTGGAGCTTCATCCAGTTCATGTACTGGTTCATGATTTGCCAGCATGAGTGTCCGTGCTGGGTTAATTGCCTCAGTGACAGTGGGTCGCATAGCCCGGCGGATTCTGAGGCATTTTAGCTGCCGATCACTGAGCTTTTGTGTTGAATATTTGCATATTACTTAATTAATTCTTATTATTATACGATTATACATAGAGTATATACATCTGTACTGGTGGTGGGCCAGTGTATTTAAAGGAACTTATGCGTCTGAATTCCCCTTCCTCTGCAGAGTTATCTGGCAATTGGAAATTTGCAGGCTCCTTAACATCTTAGCGTTCGTGTAAAAGAGAGACAAATTATTCTTGGGCCCATCACTCCCTCCAGTAATTCTTTTGCTTCAGCATTAGGGTTCGCAGGTGCTGCCTCAGTGACCATGGGAATACTTACTATGTAAGTCTGTCACTCCTGAGCGAGGTTCTGACTTCTCTGGCAGATAATATTTAGTGCATGATGTTCAAAGTGCAGCGTGTAGCTAAATGAACAAAATTTCCTTACGGGGAAACTCTACACACAAGTCCTCTTCTGTTATTAGTTTTAGGTTAGTAGTGTTTCGTATTTCTCACATCCATCTTGGATTGCATGCTCGATCCCTCTCATTCTCCAGGACACATTGCAGAAAATGAGGCTGAAAACGATATTATCCATTGCAGTTCCACAAAAGTATTTTGAAGGCACTAATACCCACAAGCTTGATACTTGCAGTTCTTATTGAGGCTACAGCATAGGTTCTCAATATTAGATATAGGATTCATATTTTTAATTTGTTATGAAAGTGATTTTTTTCTGGTTCAGTTTAATATTTTTTTTAATATTTAGTGAACGAGGTTTCGGGGAGAGAGAGAGAGAGAGAGAGAGAGAGAGAGAGAGAGAGAGAGAGAGAGAGAGAGAGGACGCGAAGCTGAGAACGAGTCATCATTAATAGAGGGAAGGTTTCGACCGACAAGTTTATTACTCCCAGATAACGTGTCTCGTGGGGAAGTGTGATGGGAGGAAGTAGAGTGAGGAGAGTGGGAGGAGAGGAAGAGAGAAGCAAGAGAAAGGGAGACAAAGGAAAAGAGAGGTTGGAAAAGGAGAGGAAAACAGGGATGTGAAAAGATTAAAAGAGTGGTTAGGATAGAGGAAAATAGGGAAAGAAAAAGGGTAGGAATGGAAGAACAGGAAGAAAGGGATATGAGGTGATAAAGGGAGAAAAATTAAGAAAAAGGAGAGAGGGATGGAAAGAAAAAATTGGTTAAATAGGAAAAAGAGATGGGTAGGAGAGTGTGAGGAAGAGGAAGTGTGACAAGAAAAGACAGGCAGAAGAGTAGAAGAAGGAGGAAGTAGAAGAAAGCGAGTATGAGGAAGTACGTAGATGAAAGCGAGTGTGAGGAATTTAGAGAAAGAGGAGGGAGAAAGAAAGAGGAAAGTTAGAGAGGAGAGTGTTATAAAAAAAAACCAGAACGAGTACATGGGAAAGATGAATAACAGTAAACATTACGATTTACATATGTTGAGAATAGTTAATTTACTGTCTAGCTATTAATATTTTCCTTCTAATTTTGACCTATGAGGGTAGGATAGTAAAGCAAATGGCTCTCTCCCAACACATCACTCACTTCAGACACACTGCCGGCACTGAACAAAGTGTAAAGAGAAATGCCTATGTACACTGAAACTACTCAAGGAGATCTCTAAGAACAGGATTATATTTAACTTCTTAATATTACTGCTACTTCACCCACACCTATATTAGTGCTACTGCCCATTTATCATTATTAGTGCAACGCCTGCTATTACTGTCACACTTACTCCTCTATACCTATCAATATTTCTACTTTAGATTAAAAAACTAGGTTCTACGCACACAAATATATCAGAATTACAGCAGAATGAAATAAGCTACCAGCTAATATCGTAAGCTCAACGACAATACGATCATTCAAGAATTTCCTAGAGAGGCACTTTGCAAGTATTTGACTCAACCAGAAAGATACACTGTGTGGGTAGAGTTGCCTGATCCTTCAGGACTTCATCTGTCATTCACGAATGCTGGGTCAACCAAAATTGTGTTACGTATCAGTAAACGTGAAAAGTTACAATGATTAAAAAGTTATGAGACATAACGAGAGAAGACAGGAGCGAGATGTTGCCTTGAACACTCGCTACCCCACCCAGCCACTCATCAAACCTTCCCTAAACTCATGTGGACCGTCATATACGTTCTATATATTTGGCATTCTGAAGGCAACAGATTCCTGATACCAATTCAGTGCCTGCATCAGGACGACCAATTGACAACAAGAGAACAGAGTCAATAATAGTATTAGTGGTAGACATGAAGGGATGTGATAGTCATGTCATAGTTGGTGGTAACTAAAAGCACAACCACTGGTACACACAGCACTAAGTGGTGACAGAACAACACCAGTAGTTTAAGACAGAAACCGTACGAAATTAGCACAGGTAGTTGTAGTTCATGTCTTATATTCATTTTCATCTCTCCTATGAATTTCCATGCTATTTCTTGTCCAATAAGGCATGGTATATTTTTCTCGCCTGTTTTCTTGCTGGCAGTGACAGGAGAGAGCCTTCTGCTTTTCTATCCTTGAATCGCACACCTAGATAATTCACGATAGTCTTTAATCTACAGATAAATAGATTTTCTCAGCAGATAGCCTGGGTGTGGACTACCAAGACTTCTCTTATCTGTTTTTTTCTATGTACTTCCATGAATATAAACACTATACACTAATTATGATAAGGATGGTTTGCCTGCTGAGAATGATTAGTCTGTGTCATCATAATGTGTACATCAAAACTGGTTCATGTACATCACAATACGTTAAAGTACAACCATTTACTACATTTTTGGGGTTGTTTATGTTGAACGTATCTCGTGCAGTAGCTGTCTTTTAAATGTATACCATAAGCCATCCTTAAAGATGGTAACTCCCTATTAATAGTAATTGGAGTTCTGGTGAAAGGACACATCTGAAGCTGCTGTAGCAGCTTAATGGAAGCTTAGTGTATCCTCTCCCTACTGAAGTCTCCCAGCTCAAGTTGGCAGACTTCATCATCACTTGATGTAAGAAACACGTCTAGAGAGAATGGGAAAGGGACACACAGCTACTTTTTCCCTATGTCACTACAATATACAAAAAGGTATCACACTGCTGGTATACAGAATTTTGTTGAATTAAATTTCTCTCTCTCTCTCTCTCTCTCTCTCTCTCTCTCTCTCTCTCTCTATGAACAAAGAAAGGAGGACAATCTAGGCAACAGTACCATTAAAAATATAGTACCTGACCAGGTTACGTCCGGCGTGGCCTCAACAGTGTGATGGGGCGAGGTTTTCAGGGTGAACGCCAGGCCGGGGTGAACGCCCAGGCCGGGGTGAATGTTGCCATTTGCCTTGTTTTTACGGTAAACGTGACGACTCTCCGCCAGCCTTCACTTGCTACTGCTACTATTATGTCGCAGGTCGAAGGTTCTGAGATGAAAGAAAGAGGGAGGGAGGGAGGGAGGGAAGATGGACTAGAGTAAGAAAAGGGAGGGGGTGCACTTCTATCGCCTCTGCCTCATCCCTCCACTTCTTTCCTTGTTTTCATTAAGAACCCTTGTTCCCTTCAAGAACCCTTGTTACCTTCAAGAACCCTTGTTTCCTTTAAATCCTCGTCTAATCAGCTAATAAATATACTAATTTCGTAAGACATCTTCAACGCTCAAAATATGTGATAAATAAGGAATTTTTTAAATGTTTACATTATTATTAGACTGAATCAAATGTGCATAAACATTCCCCTAGAAGCTACTAGAAATTTTTCACTTTCTTAAGGAATTCCCACAAAGCAAAAGCCATCCTTCCACAAAATAAAGCCAAATAATAAAACATAACCCGTATATACAGCAGGAGAACATCTCACCCGGCAGCGTAACAGATCCGTGTTGTGCAAATGGCTGTTCAAATTCATTTTAGTGATTGCAAAATGAAATGTACATTTAGTGGCTGTTCGGTCGAGAGTGATCTGGAGCAGCAGTCGTAAACTCTAATTCAGAGACGATACTTGAGATTGCTTCTCCGGGTTTGCTTAAGTAAAGTCATCCCTCCCTCCGGTCCAGGGTGCAAATCGAATCAATTCCGTCTTTATGAGGTCGTCGCGCTGGTGTTGCCAGGACGTCTGCTTCGGACGATTTACTTTTCAGATGGTGCGGCAGACTGCGTCTTGCTGTAATGAATCACTCTTACAGTACATCGCAGTCGGCTCATAATCGAAAGGTCCCCGGGTTCGAATCCTGGACAAGGTTGAGATGTGAGGTAAATTCTCCTCACACCTATTGCCTGTGTTCAACTAGCAATAAATAGGTACCTGGGTGTTAGTTGACTGTCGGGGATCTCTTTCTGGAAGACAAATGGAAATACTGCAGAGGGAACACCAAGAGCATAGCTTCGTTTTAGAAAAGTAATCTTGTTCTAAGAAAGAAAATTACATTCTAGAAAAGTAACCATATTCTACGAAAATAATCATGTTCTTGAAAATAATCATGTTCTTGAAAATAATCATGTACTAATAAAGTAATTACATTCCAGAAAAGTAATCATGTACTAATAATGTAATTATTTTCTATAAAAAATCATGTATTAGAAAAGTAATGCACTAATATAGTAATTATGTTCTAGAAAAGTAATCGTGTGTTAATAAAGTAATCATATTCTAGAAAAGTAATTATGTTATAAGAAGCAATGCAAGATTACTCAGGTTACAACAACAAAAATATGTAATTTTACATCAATATTTCGTAGAAATCTAAAGTTAATAATGTAATACGAATGAATGATATAAAAAAAATATGATCGAAGCGTTCTGCAATACATGGAAATTTAGTGAAGAAAATTCGTTTACGAAATGAGAAACAGACAAAATTAAAAAAAAATTAATGTCAGCTGCTGGAAAACCATGAAAAAATTTAATTAATATCGAAAGCTAAAAAAAAAAAAAATAAACAACTTACGAAAAATCCCAACAAGCTAGAAATAAATCTAAGATGAATAAAAGCTTAGTAAAAAATGATTGAACTAAGTTATTTTTATTTTTTAATGCGATGGACTGGTAAGCCAGCTGAAGGCCTCGGTCATATGACCGACAGGAAGTACTTGTCCTGTCTTCTCACTAATCTTACTCAACCTAACCTAACCAGAGAAACAAAAAAGACAATATCTTCAAAACCAAATCTTCTATTGAGAAGAAAACTAAAAAGACTTTTCGGTCCGTTCAGGACCATTATCAAGTCTCTTCATGACTTGATAAATGAGCGTATTACATCGGCAGCGTACGAATGGCAAATTACCTCCAGTGACATAAAGAAGCACTACACCAGGACACCATATTTAACACATGTCAGACCAAACATAGTGTATGCAGCACGAGTAGGGAACCCACACTTGATTCACCATGTATATCTCTATAATGACCAGAGGTTTGAGACTAGGCTACTGCTAGAGTGGACGAAAATGCACTGTGAAAAGATGTAAAAACGGTATCTAGTGTCGTGGTGAGAGTGGAGATCTAGGATAGACAGGATCACGGAATATAAGGTACTCGAAGGCAGTGCCAAGGTGAATAAAAAGAAAACATTTTGACATAAGAGTGATGGAGGAGGAAGGTATAGAGTCACATGCATACAGAGACGTTGAAAGCCCAGAAGAGCTACAGGGATGTTAGGAAATGAATTAGAAATATGTGCAACATCTGGGTATATTTACTTGTAGACGTTTCGCCCTCCAGTGGCTTTATCAATATGTACTACAATTCATGGACATAATACAAATAAATACAGAAAATAGTGGAAGATAAGATAACACTATGTAACACAATTTTTGTTCCTGGCAAGTAAATGCAAAAAATAGAAAATAAGAACATAAGAACATAAGAAAGAAGGAACACTGCAGCAGGCCTACTGGCCCATGCGAGGCAGGTCCAAATCTCCAACGGCTTAAGCCAATGCCCCGACCCAGCCAGGTCAGGTTACATTCACTTAAGGAAGGAGCACTGCATCTGACCTAGTAGCACAACCTAGTCAGGACCAATTCACACCCAACCGCACCCACTCATATAATTGTCCAGCCGACCACCTGGTCAGGTCACTTCCACTTAAGGAATTAGTACAGGTCAGGTTACATTCACTTAAGGAAGGAGCACTGCATCTGACCTAGTACAAGCTCACACCCATCCACACCCACTCATGTATTTATCTAACCTATTTTTAAAACTACACAACGTCTTAGCATCTATGACGGTACTCGGGAGTTTGTTCCACTCATCCACAACTCTATTACCAAACCAGTGCTTTCCTATATCCTTCCTGAATCTGAACTTTTCCAACTTGAAACCATTGCTGCGAGTCCTGTCTTGGTTGGATATTTTCAGCACGCTATTTACATCCCCTTTGTTTATTCCTGTTTTCCATTTGTACACCTCAATCATATCCCCCCTAATTCTACGCCCATTATTCCTTTTAAACTTTCCTTTTGTTGCTTACAGGTTCAATTTTTTACAAAAACTGGCTAAATTTCAATATTTTTTGCTAGTTTTGGATGTAAAGCAAAACATATAATAAAATAAATAAAATTTACATAAATAAATTTACACAAATTATATTTTAAACTTTCTGAAACATATTTACAAAGTTAAAAAAGAGCAATTTTTCTAGATTTGCGAACATGCAATAGAAGAGGGAAGGTCTGGATAAGAAATAGCAGGTGTATTTTTCCCAGTTCGGCGTTTGGAAGGATCCACCAGGCAGAAGTAGTAGTGGGTTGAGTGATCAGTGGGTTCACGACATATTCTAGGAACAGCAAACTTCATGGCTCTTGTTTCTCCTCTATACCATCCTGTAAAAGAACAAAAGAATTAGTTTCTGTTACATACATTTCATTTAAAAAATGATTTTCTTACCTTCCAATGTTTTCTTACAATGCTCACAAGCAACATGAGGTGCCCAGGTCTTGTCTGGGTCCCCAACTGGCATGCTGTTACAGAGAATGCATCTGGAGAATGATTGCAGCCTCTTGATGCCATTTCCCTTCTTCTGATGTGTCTTCTCAGGCAGCCAGAGCTGAACTGAATGCTGGTTTGTGAGTCCCTGTTTTTATATTTGCCAAGCAAAACCCTAGAACATAATAGTTTTAAATCAGTCTTTCTTGAAAGTGTTCCAGAAGTGTCCTGACCACAAAAGCAAAGTTCTGGGAATAAAATTGCTTTGTAAATTTTGTTTAGAATTGGGAAATGATGCTTATTTCCCAGGAACACCACAAAAGTTAAATTTTCTTACATAGTGTTATTCATGTCACTCCAAGCAGGTGAGGTTATAGTTAGATGAGGTCATAGACAGGTGAGGTCATACACAGGTGTGGTCACAGTTAGGTGAGGTTATAGTGACGTGTGATCATACTTAGGTGAGGTCTTAGTCAGGTGTGGTCATATTTAGGTGAGGTCATAGTTAGATGAGGTCAGGTGTGGTTCATGTTTCCAGGTCTTCATCCGTGGGCCCCCGGATGTCAACCCTTTCACACTTCCCACTCCCGGTTATTTTGGCGCTTTCCCTAGTTCTGAGTGTCCTGAAGTCCATCTGTGTCCCCTCAGATGAACTCCCAGGTGTGGATCATGGTTATTTGTGGTCGTAGTTGAGGTCATAGTGAGGTGTGGTTATAGTGAGGTGAGGTCATGGTGAATTGTGGACTTAATGAGTTGTGGTCATAGTGAGGTGAGGTCATGGTGAATTGTGATCATAGTCAATTGTGGTTTATGTTTCCAGGTCTCCATCCGTGGGCCCCCGGATGTCAACCCACTTCCGATTATTTTGGCGCTTTCCCTAGTTCCGTGTGTCCAGAAGTCCATCTGTGTCCCCTCAGATGAACTCCCAGGTGTGGATCATGGTGAGGTGTGGTCATAGTGAGCTGAGGTCATAGCGAGTTGTGGTTATAGTGAGCTGAGGTCATGGTGAATTGTGGTCGTAGTCAGGTGTGGTTTATGTTTCCAGGTCTCCATCCGTGGGCCCCCGGATGTCAACCCTTTCACACTTCCCACTCACTTTCTCAGGTGGGCGGGTGGATGAGTATGGGATTTGGGCAGTTGGGCGTGTGTTGTGTATGTGTTGGCCCCTCCCCAGTGACCTTGTTGGATGGTAACTTGGTCTTGTCTAGCTGGTCTACTGCCGAGACTGTCCAGGTGGGTGGAATTACAGGAGGGGACACACAGAAAACTGCGTCCTGTAATTACACCCACCAAGACAGCCGCGAACAGTAGACCAGCTAGACGAGACTAAGCTGCCACCCAACTCGGCCACCAAGGTGAGGTTACTTAGTAAAAATCTCGGACTTCTATTTATCTTTTATTAAGTGTTCAAGTTAATTTTTGTTTTGTTTTTACTTATGCAGCTTTATAAGTGTATATGTGAACGTTTTATCGTGTATAGATGTGTGTCCATAAAATAAGCAAAGAAAATTAAGTTTACCCTGTTAAACTAACAAAGTTGTAATAAAATATTGTTAAATATCATTAAGAAATAAAGTCAATACAAAATATCATGTATACTAATAACTGAAAACGTTAATTACCTATAATTAAAATGAAACGAAAATTCAAAACGCTTAGAACGTCATATAGATGAGACGTGCTTGTATCTGCTTCCAAAGCAGTGCTTGTACATGAATGGTATACAATACCGACAAGATTAGACACATGTGCACATATGTCTAATTCCTCAAAGCAGTGCTTGTTGTAGACAAACACCTGAGAGTTATAAACCAATAATTTCACTTCTATGGGAAGTATAATATGCGTCTGAATAAAGATATTTTACACAAATATGTTTACAGTCTGTATGGGAATAAATAATCACATAATTGAATAGACCATAATTGAAACAACAGTTAACAGTGTCTTCAAGCCAACGCGGGATGGATCATATAAAAGCTACATCTCTCAAAATACCTCAGACTAGCACAAGTACCATGGTCTACAACTCACTAGAACAAGTACCACGGTGTACAACTCACTAGAACAAGTACCACGGTGTACAACTCACTAGAACAAGTACCATGGTGTACAACTCACTAGAACAAGTACCATGGTGTACAACTCACTAGAAAAAGCACCACGGTGTACAACTCACTAGAACAAGTACCAGGGTGCACAACTCACTAGAACAAGTACCAGGGTGTACAACTCACTAGAACAAGTACCATGGTGTGCAACTCACTAGAACAAGTACCATGGTGTACAACTCACTAGTACAAGTACTAGGGTGCACAACTCACTAGAACAAGTACCATAGTGTACAACTCACTAGTACAAGTACCAGGGTGCACAACTCACTAGAACAAGTACCATGGTGTACAACTCACTAGTACAAGTACTAGGGTGCACAACTCACTAGAACAAGTACCATGGTGCACAACTCACTAGTACAAGTACCAGGGTGCACAACTCACTAGAACAAGTACCATGGTGTGCAACTCACTAGAACAAGTACCATGGTGTACAACTCACTAGAACAAGTACCATGGTGTACAACTCACTAGAACAAGTACCATGGTGTGCAACTCACTAGAACAAGTACCATGGTGTACAACTCACTAGCCTCTAATCGAAGACGGTCCACACAACACAGTGTGTAGTTACAAATATTCAAAGACAAACACAATACAACTCTTGAGTTAGTAGAGTTGGACAAATGCTAATTTTATTCACCCATTAGAATGTAAAAGTTATCCTCTTCCTCAGACTGAGTTCTAACAGTAAACAAACATAAAACACCAATAATGAACAGACGTATATTACAAGATACTCATGAAATAAATTTTTCTTTAATGGAGCGTCACTATCAAAAAAGAAAAAAATCGAAGACTCCAATGGGAGTCGAACCCGAGTCTGCTGCTTTAAGGCAGCCGTGCTAACCACTGAACCACAGAGCAGTGTTGGCTCTGTTGGCACCCACCTTGAAGCACTAGTGACCAGAGCTTCTCTCCCTGCTGGCTCCATAGTCATAGTGAGGTGTGGGTACTAGTGACCAACATGGAGGGTACTAGTGATGGTAAAGGTGATGGTGTGAGGTGAACTTCAAGTGGGAAATATAAGACAATTCTTGTCTACCTTCAGTGAGATACTGTTTCATTATGATTCCTCTATTTTCACTATCTTCATTGAACTCCACCCTCACTACTTTTCTTGATCTTCCTTTTCTTCTTCTTCTTCTTCTTTCTTCTTTTGTGAAGAGACTACAGATAAATTTCAGTCAGCATCACCTTTGACCACACCTGACTATGAGCACACCACTATGATCTCATCTAAATATGACCACACTAGACTATGTTAGTTTATTTGTTTGTGTACTCCCAGTTGTTTTGGTGCTTTCCCTAGTTTCGTGTCTCCAGAAGGTCATCTGTGTCCCCTGAGATGAGTTTGGTCACAGTGAGGTTTGATCGTAGATGTGGTCATAGGTGAGGGGTGGTCATGGTTAGGTGAGGTCATAGTGGTAATAGTATGGTCATAGTTAGGTGAGGTTATAGTGACGGTTATAGGTGAGGTCTTAGTCAGGTGTGGTCATAGTTAGGTGAGGTCATACTTAGGTGAGGTGTGGTGATAGTCAGGTGTTGTTTATGTTTACGCAGGCCCCGGGATGTCAACCCAAAAGTCCATAGTCCATTGGTAGGTGTTTATATTGAGGTGAGGTTATAGTGAGTTGAGGTCATAAACAGATATGGTCATAGTTAGGTGAGGTCTTAGACAGGTGTGGTCATAATTAGGTGAGGTCATTGTGAGCTGTGGTCATAGACACCTGTGGTCATAGTCAGAAGTCCATCTGTGTCCCCTCAGATGAACTCCCACGTGTGGATCATGGAGAGTAGTGGTCATAGTGAGCCGTGGTCATAGTGAGGTGTGGTCGTAGGTGGGGGTGGTCATAGTTAGGTGAGGTCATAGTGAACTGTGGTTACATAGTTAGGTGTGGTCATAGTGAGGTGAGGTCCATTGGAAAGCTGCCCAGTGAACAAATAATGAACCATCTTGGTGCTTCCCAAGATGGGAAGGTACGCCCCTCTTTCTCTTGCCTTCTCTCTGCTTATATTTTGGATCATGTTTCCGGGTGTCAACCATTCCACACTCCCCAATTCAATTTTTATTTGGTTCTTCCCCTAGTTCCATCTGTGTCCCCTTAGATGAACTTCCTTCCTCACTTCCCCAGGTTCTGCATTTTGTTACTTCATGTGATGTTGCTAGGTGATGGTCTTTTCTAGCTGGTCTAGTCTGGTGTGGTCATAGTTAGGTTAGATCATAGGTGAGGTCATAGGTATGGGCATTGCTAGGTGAAGTCATAGTCAGGTGTGTGTATGTGTATATTTTTGGTGCTTCCCCTAGTTCTGTGTCCAGAAGTCCATCTGTGTCCCCTCAGATGAACTCCCAGGTGTGGATCATGGTGGGGTGTGGTCATAGTGGAGGTCATAGTGAGTTGTGGTTAGAGTGAGCTGAGGTCATGGTGAATTGTGGTCATAGTGAGGTGTGGTTTATGTTTCCAGGTCTCCATCCGTGGGCCCCCGGATGTCAACCCTTCCACACTTCCCACTTCCGGTAATTTTGGTGCTTTCCCTAGTTCTGTGTGTCCAGAAGTCCATCTGTGTCCCCTCAGATGAACTACCAGGTGTGGATCATTTTGAGGTGTGGTTATAGTGGTTATAGTGAGGTGAGGCCATGGTGAATTGTGGTCGTAGTCAGGTGTGGTTTGTTTCCAGGTCTTCATCCGTGGGCCCCCGGATGTCAACCCTTCCACATTTCCCATTCCCGGTTGTTTTAGTGCTTTCCCTAGTTCCGTGTGTCCAGAAGTCCACCTGTGTCCCCTCAGATGAACTCCCTTCCACACTTTCCCAGGTGGGCGGGTGGGTGGGTTAGGTAGGTGGTTGGGTTTGGGTGGGTGGTTAGGGAGGTGGTTGGGTTTGGGTGTGTGTGTGTGTGTGTGTGTGTTGTGTATGTGTTGGCCCCTCCTCAGTGACCTTGTTGGATGGTAACTTGGTCTTGTCTAGCTGGTCTACTGCCGAGACTGTCCAGGTGGGTGGAATTACAGGAGGGGACACACAGAAAACTGCGTCCTGTAATTACACCCACCAAGACAGCCGCGAACAGTAGACCAGCTAGACAAGACTAAGCTGCCACCCAACTCGGCCACCAAGGTGAGGTTACTTAGTAAAAAACTCGGACTTCTATTTATGTTTCATTAAGTGTTAAAGTTAATTTTTGTTTTGTTTTCATTTATGCAGCTTTATAAGTGTATATGTGAACGTTTTATGGTGTATAGATGTGTGTCCATGTGTGATTCTGTCTTCTCACCAAAAAATCTGCTACAAAAAAGTTATCAGCTTTCTTTTTTGTTGAAATTCTTTATATTCTTGAAAGCAAGACACTGAAACGTCCACAGGTAAATACGAAAATACACGAGTACATTCACATTCTAACATGTAATATCTATTGCACAGGAAATAAACCGGAAGCAAAGAAATTCTTTAGCGTAAATTCTTTATTGAATCCTGTACTTTCCTACAACATCTCCCACAACAGTGTCTCCCACAATGGTATTCATGTTTCCCAAATCAATTATGTTGACTCAAAATTCCCAAAAGTTTCACTTACCATTTCTCAGGAACCATCACTCTCTCATCAACACTAAAAAATGTTCTTGTTGATAAAGT
The DNA here is from genome assembly GCA_009830355.1 of Cherax destructor. NCBI lineage: Eukaryota > Metazoa > Arthropoda > Malacostraca > Decapoda > Parastacidae > Cherax > Cherax destructor. Next base: position 122,456 of record WNWK01000060.1, read on the forward strand.
CGACCTTCACGGTAGTCTTGTTGATAAAGTCGACCTTCACGGTAGTCTTGTTGATAAAGTCGACCTTCACGGTAGTCTTGTTGATAAAGTCGACCTTCACGGTAGTCTTGTTGATAAAGTCGACCTTCACGGTAGTCTTGTTGATAAAGTCGACCTTCACGGTAGTCTAGATTTATTGACAAAAAACTATTTCAGCAGTATCTTCCATACTGCTGTTTTTATTCACTTGTACGTTAGCAACTGTGGCAACAAACGCGATGTCTTATGTAACAATTAGCTTTTTCTGTTTATTAAACGTTTGCAAAATTATGTTGATGCGCACATACCCTTCCTCTTTCTAAACCCGGCCAGTTATTCATTACTTATATTTTGACTTTTCCATCACTCGATCAATAGCATTTTTGACATATTCATTGCTTGGTATAATCACCAGGCAATAAACGAACACTATTTTATATTAATTAAACAATATTTTGCAATTGTATCTAACACTGTGTCCAGCAGTTGTGAACTGTACCAGAAACAAAGGCAGGGACAAAGGCTGTTCGTTATTTTTGTTTTGTTTTCACTTATTGTTTATTTTTTTCTAATACACTATAGACCAGATACACTCATAAGGAGAGGTGTGGTCTCATGACGTCTGTGTGAGAAAGTACACATATCTGCATGAGAATGTTTGCACACATGTGGGTTGGATATTAAGTATTGTACGTGTGCTGGGGAAATTGTGTTTAGAGGCCTGGTCTCAGACGGGGCCTCGGGGGCGTTGACCCCTGAAACCCTCTCCAGGTATACTCTCCAGAGTGGGACGAGAGAATTGTGTGTGTGTGTGTGTGTGTCTGTAGTTGTGTACTTGCGTGTATACTTGAAGACTTGCATACATATAAAAAAACGAAATGTGAAGATATAAGGAAGTAACAACTGAGAGAATCTTGTACTGGATACACCAAGAAAACACTCTTATGAATTATTACATAATTAGTCTCTCTCTCACTTTTCCACGTCTTCACTTCTCTCAACTTCACTATATTGAGAAAAATATTCACAAACACAAAAAAAAAAAAAATCTAGGGAAAGAAAATAAGATCTACAAACTGGAAGAGTCAACCTCTCGAGAAAAGGAATTACTGGTGTGGATGTTACAACCTGGCCTGTACAACTCTGTCTTATTAATGTCTTTAATACTGCTGTTTTATGTATTATTGTCATCTTGCTCTACTCTTCCCTTATTTTATTGTATTGTTCTTGTGTGATGCTTGTGTACTGTTCTGCTCTATGTTATTGTACTTTTCTTGTGTGTTACAGTTTTGTTCTTATGTGTTACTGTATTCTTCTTTTGTGTTACTGTACTGTATTGTTCTTATGTGTTACAGTATTGTTCATTTGTGTTACTGTACTGTCTTGTGTTGTTCTATTGTTATTATGAGGTACTTTTCTAGCCAGTTCTTCTTTACTTATATTTTGTCTTTTCCATCATTCGATCAATCACAATTTTGACATATTCATTGGTTGGTATAATCAGCAGACATGCAGTCCTTGCATGTTACAGAAGCAATTTTCTTATGTTTTACTGTATTTATTTTAAGTTACTGTACTGTTCTTGCGTATTGCTGATTATGAATACACCAAGAAAACTTTTGACATTTAAAACATTTTCCTTTTCATATAACTAATGAATTTCTTACCTTCCAATGTTTTCTTACAATGTTCACAAGCAACATGAGGTGAACATGTTTTGTCTTGGTCCCCAACTGGCATGCCAAAATATGCTTTGTAAGCTTCACACTTTTTTTTCAGATGCTCTTGTCTTAGTGTATTGACCACATATGTAGCAGAATGCATCTGGAGAATGACTCCAACCTCTTGATGCCATTTCACTTCTTCTGATGTGTCTTCTCAGGCAGCCAGAGCTGAACTGAATGCTGGTTTGTGAGTCCCTGTTTTTATATTTGCCAAGCAAAACCCTAGAACATAATAGTTTTACATCAGTCTTTCTTGAAAGTGTTCCAGAAGTGTCCTGACCACAAAAGCAAAGTTCTGGGATCAAAATTGTTTTTTTTAAATTTGTTTAGTTATAAAGAATTTGGAAATGATGCTTATTTCCCATGAACACGAATAAAAGTGAAATTTTCTTACATAGTGTTATTCATGTCACCCCAAGCAGGTGAGGTCATAGTTAGGTAAGGTCATAGACAGGTGTGGTCAGAGTTAGGTGAGGTCTTAGTCAGATGTGGTCATAGTTAGGTGAGGTCATAGACAGGTGTGGTGATAGGTGTGGCTCATGTTTCCAGGTCTTCATCCGTGGGCCCCTTCCACACTTCCCACTTCCGGTTATTTTGGTGCTTTCCCTAGTTCCGTGTGTCCAGAAGTCCATCTGTGTCCCCTCAGATGAACTCCCAGGTGTGGATCATTTTGAGGTATGGTCATAGTGAGGTGGGGTCACAGTGAGGTGACATCATAGTGAGGTGCGGTCGTAGATGTGGTCATAGTCAGGTGTGGTCAAAGGTGAGGTCATATACAGGAATGGTCATAGTTAGCTGAGGTGTGGACATAGTTACAGGAGGTCATAGTGAGCTGTGGTCATAGTTAGGTGAGCTCATAGTGAACTGTGGTCATAATTAGCTGAGGTTATAGTGAGGTGTGGTCATAATTAGGTGAGGTTAGAGTGAGGTGTGGTCATAGTCAGGTGTGGTCATAGATGAGGTTACAGTGAGGTGTGGTCATAGTTAGGAGGTTATTGTGAAGGGTGATCATAGTTAGGTGCGATCATACTTAGGTGAGGTCAGGTGTAGTCATAGTGAGGTCATTGTGAGCTGTGGTCATCTTTAGGTGAGGTCATAGACACCTGTGGTAATAGTCAGATGTGGTTTATGTTTCCAGGTCTCCATCCGTGGGCCCCCGGATGTCAACCCTTCCACACCTCCCACTTCCGTGTCTCCAGAAGTCCATCTGTGTCCCCTCAGATGAACTCCCAGGTGTGGATCATGGAGAGGAGTGGTCATAGTGAGGTGTGGTCATAGTGATGTGTGGTCGTAGGTGGGGGTGGTCATAGTTAGGTGAGGGCATAGTGAACTCTGGTTACATAGTTAGGTGAGGTTACAGTCAGGTTTGGTCATAGTGAAGTGTGGTCGTAGATGTGGTCATAGGTGAGGTCATAGTTAGGTGAGGTTATAGTGAGGTGTGGTCATAGTCAGGTGTGGTCTTAGTTAGGTGAGGTCATAGACAGGTATGGTCATAATTAGGTGACGTGTGATCATAGTTAGGTCAGGTCATAGTGAAGTGGAATCATACTTAGGTGAAGTCCATAGTGAGCTGTGGTCATAGTTAGGTGTGGTCATAGTCAAGTGTGGTTTATGTGAGCCCCCGGATGTCAACCCTTCCAGAAGTCCATATGTGTCCCCTCAGATGAACTCCCAGGTGTGGATCATGGTGAGGTGTGGTCATAGTGAGGTGTGGTTATAGTGAGCTGATGTCATGGTGAATTGTGGCCATAGTGAGGTGTGGTTATAGTGAGCTGATGTCATGGTGAATTGTGGTCATAGTGAGGTTAAATCATGGTGAATTGTGGTCTTAGTGAGGTGTGGTTTATGTTTCCAGGTCTCCATCCGTGGGCCCCCGGATGTCAACCCTTCCACACTTCCCACTTCCGGTAATTTTTGAGCTTTCCCTAGTTTTGTGTCCAGAAGTCCATCTGTGTCCCCTCAGATGAACTCCCAGGTGTGGTCATGGTGAATTGTGGTCATAGTGAGGTGTGGTCATAGTGAGGTGAGGTCATGGTGAATTGTGGTCTTAGTCAGGTGTGGTTTATGTTTCCAGGTCTCCATCCGTGGGCCCCCGGATGTCAACCCTTCCACACTTTCCACTCCCGGTTGTTTTGGTGCTTTCCCTAGTTCCGTGTGTCCAGAAGTCCACCTGTGTCCCCTCAGATGAACTCCCTTCCCAGGTGGGTGGGTGGTTGGGTGGGTTTTTGGTTGGGTGGGTGGTTGGGTGGGTGGTTGGTTGGGTGGGTGGGTGGGTGGTTGGGTGGGTGGTTGGGTGTGTGTGTTGTGTATGTGTTGGCCCCTCCTCAGTGACCTTGTTGGATGGTAACTTGGTCTCGTCTAGCTGGTCTACTGCCGAGACTGTCCAGGTGGGTGGAATTACAGGAGGGGACACACAGAAAACTGCGTCCTGTAATTACACCCACCAAGACAGCCGCGAACAGTAGACCAGCTAGACGAGACTAAGCTGCCACCCAACTCGGCCACCAAGGTGAGGTTACTTAGTAAAAATCTCGGACTTCTATTTATGTTTTATTAAGCGTTCAAGTTAATTTTTGTTTAGTTTTCACTAATGCAGCTTTATAAGTTTGTATGTGAGTGACCCCTATGTCACTCACATGTGTGCAAACATTCTCATGCACATATGTGTACTTTCTGACACAGACGTCATATACACCACACCTCTCCTTATGAGTGTATCTGGTCTATAGGGACCTGCTGGCTCCCCAGACTATTAAAAATTCGAGATAAATTACCTCCTACTTGATGATAAAGCTATAGGAGTAGTGATGATTTGTGATGTATAGTTATGATCTATAATTTGCGGTGATGATTTGTGATTTGCAGTAATGATTTGTGATTTAAAGTAATGACTGATTTTGCAGTGTTTTTTTTAGTGATTTGTAGTGATATGTGATTTCCAGTTTGTATTTAAATTGTATATTTTAATAGAATTCTGAATAATCGGGATGTAGAATGCTGTTACATAGTATTTTGCAGATATCCTTAATGATAAATGTGAAGATATAAGGACGTAACAACTGAGAGAATCTTGTACCAAGAAAACACTCTAATGAATTATTACATAATTAGTCTCTCTCTCTCACTTTTTAATTTTTCATGTCTTCACTTCTCTCAACTTCACTATATTGAAAAAAAATATTCACAAACACAACAAAAAAAAATCTAGGGAAAGAAAGTAAGATCTACAAACTGGAAGAGTCAATCTCTCGAGAAAAGGAATTACTGGTGTGGATGTTACAACCTGACCAGTACAACTCTGTCTTAATGTCTTCTGTTCTGCTGTTTTGTGTATTATTGTCATCTTGCTCTACTCTTCCCTTATTTTATTGTATTGTTCTTGTATGTTCTTGTGTATGCTTGTGTACTGTTCTGCTGTATGTTATTGTACTTTTCTGGTGTGTTACAGTTTTGTTCTTATGTGTTACTGTATTGTTCATTTGTGTTACTGTACTGTATTGTTCTTATGTGTTACAGTATTGTTCATTTGTGTTACTGTACTATCTTGTTATTATGAGGTACTTTTCTAGCCAGTTCTTCATTACTTATATTTTGTCTTTTCCATCATTCGATCAATCCCAATTTTGACATATTCATTGGTTGGTATAATCAGCAGACAATAGACAATCACTAATATTTAAGTGTTAGTATGTAGTCCTTGCATGTTACAGAAGCAATTTTCTTCTGTGTTACTGTATTTATTTTAAGTTACTGTACTGTTCTTGCGTGTTGCAGTACAGTTTTCTGCATTACTTTACTGTTCTTGTGTGTTAGATGCTGTGTTGTTGAGGTAAGGTAAAGGTTCCACATTATTATTTACATCAAGCACTTCAAACTTTCCCACTTTACCTTCCACAGCAGCGTCTCCCACACTGTACCTTCCACAGCAGCGTCAACCACACTGTACCTTCCACAGCAGCGTCTCCCACACTGTACCTTCCACAGCAGCGTCTCCCACACTGTACCTTCCACAGCAGCGTCTCTCACACTGTACCTTCCACAGCAGCGTCCCCCACACTGTACCTTCCACAGCAGCGTCTCCCACACTGTACCTTCCACAGCAGCGTCTCTCACACTGTACCTTCCACAGCAGCGTCCCCCACACTGTACCTTCCACAGCAGCGTCTCCCACACTGATCAGTCCCTTAGTCTAGACAAAGGGATTGAGATAATGAGTGAGGTACTGAAGTGTTGAGTGGGACAGTGAGGTTTTTAAGTGAGGTAGTGAGATAATGATGAGTGGGATAGTAAGAGGATGATGAATAGGGTAGTAAGAGAGTGACTAAGGGGGAATTTGTGGGGGATGGGGGACTGGCATTGTTGGGGAAGGGGGTGATAAAGACTCCCATCACCAAGAGTACTCCTCATTTCACTGGCTATCAAAGAAGCTTTATTATTACCACTCGTAGCACTTTTCCTCCCGACATTTCCGTCCCTGGCGGAAAAACAATCTCGTCTTCATTCAACGCCTCTCAAAAAGTGGCCTTTGCAATCATAATCCGAATATTGGTGCTCAGGTTCCTGTGTCCAGGCGGAGAGCCAGCGGTGCCAACGGTGAGGCAGCGCCAGCTCTAACACAGAGCCCTGGCTCTTTATACATTATCATTCTCCTGGGTACACCATGTTCCCTGGGCACCTCTACTAGACACCAACACATGACCGGGGTGTTAAAAACCTGAGAACGGCCTTTGAAAATAGTTTTAGTCCTTGTAAAATGCGCTGTAATGAATTTTGGCGGCGCTGCTCCGGCCCGGGCTGCTTCTACCTATCAATAAAATGGAACTTCAAAGGTGGCCGGCCGCTCATCCTTTCTCCAGCACTCCTGAAAAACAATGGGACGAAGTGGCGGCCCCTGCAAACCCCCCTTCCCCTTCCCCTTCCCCTTTCCCCTCTCCTGGAAGCCTCTCCCAACCCATCATAGTCCAGGCTAAAATATTCCTGGGAATTCCTAATATGAAGGGCAGGAGGCAAGACGCTGCTGCCACTTCTCGCCCCCCACAGTCGCTTCTCACGTGCTGAAGAGGGAGATAATGACCCCTAGCATCCGCTGGCGTTTAGTGCATTACTCTGCCCTGGGAATTTCAAACAGTTAATAACAATATTAATGTGAATAATGAATGATATTTTTATGATATAGGTAAACGGAGAGGAGATACACGATGCGCGATAATGAACATTATCTGCATGATAATATTCCCACCAAAATCAATAAAGTAAAACTTCATCTTTATTACAGATTACGGCAACTAAGATTAATAATTAAAAAGTCAACATGGCAATACAAATTATAGTATAAAATTAATATTTAAGAATGATGCAATCAACAAAGACATTATCAATCATTCTCGCATATTATGAAGAATAATGATTGTAATAATAATACTTAATCAGTAATAAAAAAAAGTAAACCATGAATATCTTACTAAAATCGATCAATTTTGTTTGTAACTTATGGTAGAAATTGAAGAAAAAGTGTATAGTAAATGCTACCTATATTAAATCAGTTCTGTGAACTTACTTATATCCATTAATTATGAGAGAGAGAGAGAGAGACAGAGACAGAGACAGACAGAGAGAGACAGAGACAGATAGAGATATGTTTGGAAGTGGAAAGGTTCACAACAGTTTAAACAGTGTTAAAGAACTTAAAAGAGTTTGACAACTACTAGCAGAGTAATAGAAGTGACGCTGTTGTGGCGCAGGAAGTGACTCTGGGAAGAAAATATAGAAGCAGTAATAGTAGTAGCAATAATAACAGTAGTAGTAGTATTAGTAATAGTCGTAGTAGTAGTGGTGGTAGTAATAGTTGTAGTGGTATTAGTAGTAACAGAAGTAGTCGTGGTGTCAAGTACAGAGTCTGCAGAGTGATGAATACTGCTTCTCAATGTGTATTTTCTAACATGTGTACGAATTCTATGTCAATTGAATAATCAAAGAATTCCAATTAAAAAAAATTAATTAATCCTTCCCGGGCCTACAGTTCACTAGAATCAATCCCGCACACCGTAAATATATTAACAAAGAAATTAACCAATAGGACCTTGAAGGCTTTCCTAAATACCAAGGAGACATTTCTTCCAGTCTTTAAAGCAATATTTACATTTCTCTGGCATTTCTCATCACCTGCAGGAAAAGCTGTTTACATTTCACCCATAAAAGGAATTGTATACACACACAAAAAAATCCCTCTGTCAGACAGGCCCAAGATTGAGCCTAGTTGCAGCCTCCTTTTTTTATTGCAGCAATTTTCGTGTCTCTCCATAAGTTTGCTTCATTACACTGGTTTACTGGGGGTCCCACTCCGACGCTACCCAAACCAGACAAGATCTCTATACCCCCCTCACTCACTTCCCCTCTGCTGCCCACACTTCCCTCTGGTCAACTTGCCCAACCGGTCTGATGGTACATTTTCGCTTCCTGCTTTCGCGAATTGAGAGGTGAGGGGATCGTGGTCCACTGCTATTATTCCATTTCATCTTTTGGTGTCGTTGTTGTCGTCTTCAGACGATCCGTCAAGAAGTTTACAGTCAGTTGTGTGGGGTACACATCGCCAGATTCTTTACAACGTCGTTCACTCTCTTTTTATTTCGTTCGGACTAACTCTTTTGAACAGGAAAATAAGCCTCACCCAAGCCAGAAATATAATAAAATAAATACAGTTTCTTTCACACATCTCTGATCGACTTTCCACAGGGAACAAATACGAAGTTAAACTAAATGAAAACGTTGAGAAATTAAACCACATATTTTAGCATCAGCTGAACGAATACTGAAGCAACTCATCGTTCACGGCCAGTTCGTAATTGGTGGATTGAGAAGCGGCGGAGGGCCGGTGGCGATTGAAAAAAAAAAACCCAGTTCATTTAATTCTTTCTATTAGCTCTTTGCATTCGCCTCTGATTACTTCACATCTTTTTGGAATAGCAATCAATATTTAATCACTCCAGATTTTTTTTAGGCCTACATTTTGGTACTGTCAAAGAAAATGCTTCGAAGCCATTGTGTAAGTTCATTATTGAGGTAAAGCTAGTGTGTGGTTGTCGGGTTTGCTAAGGGGGAAGCTGTAGCGGTGAGATGAGGAGGATGCGGGACATTGGGATGCCACAGGCAGCACAAGGCGACCACAAATTACAAGGTGGGCCAACGAGAGGGGAAAGGAAGATTGATGCAGAGGCGGTCCTCGCCTCCTAAAGGTTCCTGTGTTATTTACAAATCAAACAATGAAAATAATAACTTTATTAGAACGCATGTTCGTATATTTATGAGCATACAAGAATAATTATACGCTGAGACAGTATTACTGGCGTACATGGAGGATCTGGACGCACACGCATGCTAATGCCATACCGACAAAATGAATTAGACATGTGCAACATCTGGGTATCTTTATTGTAGACGTTTCGCCCTCCAGTGGCGATAATGCATGATAATGATCCCTGGGGTACACAAGACCACTTCAGTGGCCCCAAGAATACCTGATGAACGCAAGTCTGTGTGTCGGTGAAGAAGCGTCTGCATGAGCCAGGATAAACGGGGTCCCTCAAGGATCAGTATTATGAACCACGTTGTTTCTGGAAAAATTATCTATAGCTAGAGCACTGACACCTACCTGGAGTCTACCTGGAGGATGTTCCGGGGGTCAACGCCCCCGCGGCCCGGTATATATTTGTCTTTACAAATGACGTTTGCATTGTACAAATATTCCTTTATTTTCATGGAATTGTAAGTTGTTTGTGAAGTCTTGTACATCAACAGTGATGTATATTATTATCTTCAAGATTTATATTAGGTCTCTTTACTCTTCCTTAAAGGAAAAGTTATTTGTATTTAAGCTCGTCTTAATAAGGTCTATTTCTTCATATTATTTAATAGTTTGGTGACTCTTGTCAATTCTTTATCTTTTCCATACAGTGTTGAGAAAATTAAAACATTATAATACCCAGGATGCATCTTATATAATGCATTGCACTGCCGGTATTTTCGTACAGTTTGGTGGATTTATTGCCTGCAAATAGATGCTGCCTTATTGACATCGAGTTGAATACTTTACAAAGCACTAGCACCATTCAATTAGTGAGTGCTTTTATCGTAAAAAAATTGGTAACACCATATCGATGCAAATTTGCTGCTTCCGTAACTAAGATTTCAGATAAAATAATCACAGTGGGGAGACCCCTACTGTGGCATATCACTTGGTGGCAGCTATCCATGATGTTGTTAAATTATATCAAGTGTTCGCAACTAGTTCTCACAGTAGCCGGAGGAAGTGGAGGGTATGGAGAGAGTCTTCTGCTTTTCTATCCTCGACTCGCAAACTAAAGTAATACACGATAGTCATTAATCTAGGTAAAAACTAGATAATTATCATCAGTAGAAAGCCTCGGTGTGGACTTCGAGTCCTCTGTCTTTCGCATATACTACCATATAAAAAAAAAAGACTAAATCCATTTTTTAAAGAGTGGATGGGTAAGCCAGCGGAAGGCCTCGGTCAGATGACCAAAAACTCTAGTGGTGGGTCATCATATGACTAAGACTAGGCGTCAGGAAACCCATGTCCTGTTTCCTGACAGATCTTACCTAACCTAACCTATTGTCTACAGCCGCTTCGGCGGCAGAATGAAAAAAAAAATATATATAAATCTCCACCACACGCATACCTGTGACAGGTTTCGGGAGTTATTCGACTCTCAGAGCAAGACCTGAGGTTGGCTCCTGACCAACCAAGCTGTTGTTGCCAGCAGCTCACTGGATTACATAGCAATTACAACAAGGTTAATATACAAGAATGAGACACTTATGCAACATTTGGAAGTCTTTATTGAGGAAACGTAGCGGGCGAAACGTTTCCTTAATAAAGATTCCCAAATGTTGTACAAGTGTCTCATTCTTCAATTGTCAGTTTTCTAAATCATTTACCTCACATCAAAGCTGATCTAGCAACTGTTCTGGGTAATCTAGTATCCTCTGGCAGGTGTCTAGTCAGGATAAGTCTCTCAGGAAGTGTCCATAATACCTATATAAACATATATTAAAAAAAAATGCGTACATACAACATTGACAACTTTCTCACAATTTGAGGCGAAAATATTAAACGGCGTTTCGGACCGTTTTGGATCATTATGGAGCTGCTGACCAAAACATTGACTAAACTTTCCTCTCCTCACTGCTAGTTTTGAACTGTTACACCCATTGTATAGTAACTCTTATTTTTCATACATACTGTAAATGACATATGCATTTTTCACTAAGTATATGTTAAGTATGTTAGGTACATTATGCAGGTGGTGGGAGGTGATGCGGGAGGTAGTGTGGGAAATAGTGTGGGAGGTGGTGTGGGAGGTAGTGTGGGAGGTAGTGTGGGTGGTAGTGTGAGAGGTAGTGTGGGTGGTAGTGTGGGTGGTAGTGTGGGAGGTAGTGTGGGAGGTAGTGTGGGAGGTAGTCTGGGTGTTAGTGTGAGAGGTAGTGTGGGTGGTAGTTTAAGAGGTAGTGTGGGAGGTAGTGTGGGTGGTAGTGTGAGATGTAGTGTGAGAGGTAGTGTGGGGGTAGTGTGAGAGGTAGTGTGAGAGGTAGTGTGGGGGTAGTGTGAGATGTAGTGTGGGTGGTAGTGTGGGTGGTAGTGTGGGGGTAGTGTGAGAGGTAGTGTGGGTGGTAGTGTGGGAGGTAGTGTGGGTGGTAGTGTGAGAGGTAGTGTGGGTGATGTGGGTGGTAGTGTGGGAGGTAGTGTGGGGGTAGTGTGAGAGGTAGTGTGGTTGGTAGTTTAAGAGGTAGTGTGGGAGGTAGTGTGGGGGTAGTGTGAGATTAGTGTGGGTGGTAGTGTGGGTGGTAGTGTGAGAGGTAGTGTGGGTGGTAGTGTGGGTGGTAGTGTGGGTGGTAGTGTGAGAGGAAGTGTGAGAGGTAGTGTGGGTGGTAGTGTTGGTGGCAGTGTGGGCGTTGTGTGAGAGGTAGTGTGGGTGGTAGTGTGGATGGTAGTGTGGGGATTGTGTGAGAGGTAGTGTGGGTGGTAGTGTGGGTGGTAGTATGGGTGGTAGTGTGGGTGGTAATGTGGGTAATAGTGTGGGGGTAGTGTGAGAGGTAGTGTGGAAGGTAGTGTGGGTGGTAGTGTGGGTGGTAGTGTGAGAGGTAGTGTGGGTGGTAGTGTGGGTGGTAGTGTGGGTGGTAGTGTGGGTGGTAGTGTGAGAGGTAGTGTGGGTGGTAGTGTGGGTGGTAGTGTGGGTGGTAGTGTGGGTGGTAGTGTGGGTGGTAGTGTGGGTGAGCTTCCAGGTTCACGCCTTGATGAACACTGTCAGAGAATATTACCTCTCACTCCCTGTTTGATCCTGGCCAGACGTTCCGTCCTCTCACAACGACCCCAGAAGAAATATGGGTAAAGAGGACACGGGCACACGCAGAGAGGAAATGGTGAACTTGTCGGTGGAAGGCGAGTACAGAGGCGAATTTGGAAATGTACAAAGAAAGAAGTGAACACTTGGAGGATGATCTCAAATAATAATAAAATAAAATAAATGAAAATAAGGAAAATAATTTATTTGCTTTTACTTGTTAAATTAAGCTTAGAAATAAAGATATCTTAGATGACTGATGAAGGGGTGGCCGCCTCCGTGGCCCGGTCCCAGACCAAGCCTCCTGGTTGCTGGCCTGATCGATCAAGCTGTTAGTGCCTGCAGCCCAAACGCATACACCACAACCCAGCTGATCAGGAACTGTTTTGAGAAATCTGTCGAGTTCTCTCATAAATACAGCCAGAGGTTTGTTTCCCACCTACATATCACAGAGCTCAAAATAACTAAGGAACAGCTAAATAAGTTAGGTTAGAATACTGAAACAATGTATCAGGACTAGACGAATTATCTTGGTCTCATTTGATAGAATGGAAAATGTATTACAGAAATAGAGATGATTTTGATTGGTTTTACGATGACAAGTACCTTGAAATTGAGCTCAAATAGCGAAAATGTTTGATTTTTTGGCCGATGTTCAAGAGTAAACAAATCACGATATAGGTTTCTCTTCTGGAGACTGCAGGAGGTTTTATCACATGAGCTAAACTGAAAGACAAATGAACAATGACATTGTGCCGATACATTAAAAAATGCCATTAAAACCATTAAAAATACTTGCCTGTCTCACTCACAACTTTTTTTTAAACAAAAGGAAAAAAAATAGAGAAAGGTGGAAACAAAGTTCAAAAACTTGAATCAAACATTATTGTTTGCGATCAGCTTGAGATTTTGCAGGATTTTGGCAATTTTCTATTATATTTTGTCCATAGTACCGTATAATAACCATAATTTAATTTTTATACTGGGTAAGTGGCAATAAAGTCACAGTACATTAAATGTTATACGCTATAAGTGGTGACAGTGACACACTGTTATGAGATTTCTGCACCTTAAGTGGCAACAATCATACAATAATTCATTACAATATAAACCATACCACGGGTGGGGTTCGAACCCGCGGTCAGAGAGTCTCAATACTCCAGACCGTCGCGTAAGCCACTGGGCCAGCTAGCTTCAATAAGGTGAAGACCAAGGGAGAGATCAAGACCTCGTGCCAGTAAGATACAGTGAACAGTGTAAGATTTGTTATTTACAGTGTACATTGCTCACAAAATACATTACAGGTAATTTACTGGCTACGGATATCTAGCAAAACTAAGGGACTGATCCCCTCAAAATTACTTCTACTGTCTCCTGTGTTATATGCGCCTGAAGAAGCCTGCTGTGCAGACGAAACGTTTCGACAGTAAAGATACCCAAGTATTATACATGTGTCTTATTCTTCTAAGCAAGAATCCACATCAAACTGTCCCTTCTGCTTTTGTGATTTTTGCTGTATCAAGTCATTACATAAGTATTACTTGTGTTACTTGTAAAGATGTGTTACTTGTAAAGTTGCGTTACTTGTAAAGTTGCGTTACTTGTAAAGTTGCGTTACTTGTAAAGTTGCGTTACTTGTAAAGTTTCGTTACTTGTAAAGTTGCGTTACTTGTAAAGTTGCGTTACTTGTAAAGTTGCGTTACTTGTAAAGTTGCGTTACTTGTAAAGTTGCGTTACTTGTAAAGTTGCGTTACTTGTAAAGCTGCGTTATTTGTAAAGATGTTTTACAAGTAAAACTGCATTACTTGTACAGATGTGTTACTTGTTGATTGTAATAATGAGTTGGTTGTAAAAATGAGCTGATTGTAAAAATGTGTTGATTGTAAAATTGTGGAAACTAAAGCTGTGTTTCCCCTGTCATTTTTCATCATAGTAGTGAAATTTATCACTTGAGCTGGGAGACCTCACTGACGTGGCCTTGTGTATATTACTCATATACGTGGGGCAGCGTTGGACCCTCTGGCAGTTTGTAAACAGTTGAGAGTCTTGGTTACCATCTTGTGTTGAGGGGAGGGAGTGTGTCATTAGTTTTCCATTGTTAGTGTTTCTGGTGGATTATTTTCCCCACCTTACAGTCTCAAACCCAAGCCTCCTAGGTTGGAAACCAAACAATACAGTATTAAGAACATAATGATTTGATTATTCTTATCAAAACGCCTCTTTCACATAACGATTTCTGTCCTGACTGACCCAGCAGCCTCTTCGATAATTATAATTACTTGTGATAACTGGGAGAAGGTAGTCAATAAAAAGGAGAGATTCTACGGGAGAGAAGAGACTGGAGGTGAAACAGAGACATCTGGAAGAGATTAAGTAACGACTGGAGGTGGAGACTGGGCAGTTGTATGGGAGTGACCCATTGAGTACCCATGTCAAACCCAGCCATTTGACCTCCCTCTTTATTTTGGTTACTACATTCCCAGTTAGAGTAGATATACCATTTTTGTATATATTACAGGAATTACGTAAGTATACAAAGTGGTAGCTTTTATTATGTGATGTACAAGCATTTTAATTTAGACAAACTAAGAAAAAGTTAATTTGTTTTATCATACCCTGATGATCTTCACTTTTATATAAATAAGCTAATAATGTTAATGGTGTGGTACTTTATTAAAACAAGCGCAATAAGAGTGTTACCCTCTGGTTTAATAAAGAATTTGATTACCCTGATGGGATATATGGTAGAATATATTATAAAGTAAAGAAGGTTCTTGTTGTCACCTCCGGTACGACACATTGCAAAACTCTATATTAACATCTACTCCTCTTACCAAAGTCGAAAAAAACAACGGACGATATTAGAGCATGTGAAACAATGATGGCATTCCTCAACTATTTTGCATTAATATTTCCATTTCGTACACATCCTTGATATACGACTATCGGAGCGTTTTTGCCACGGCGACCACCGACAGAGATAATCGCGCTGGAATCGGGTTGTGCGAAGCCGAGCAGGATCGAATGCCTTATGGTCCTGGCGCGCAATTCCCCACATCCGATTCGCATTTGTCTTCTCGACCTCCCGAGAGGTTTTACCATTTGCTTGATGTATTATCTACTTATAGGGCCTTCACAACCCAGAACCGTCTTATAAATTTACACCCCCCCACCCAAAAAAATGACTGCAAAACAGCAAAGTTAGCGCTTAAACAAGATCCGCTCTATAAATGTCGTTTTAAAATCACATTTTACAAAAATCTTGTGATATTCAACATTTTCCAAACAAAGCTACTTATCGTTTCACAAGTGACTCTCCTATACACTTATCGCTAATATATTCCCTAATAAAACAAGAACCTACATTGACGAGGTTCGCGACGTTTGGTTCACATATAATGAACGCTCTTGAGAAAGTTCACTACACGTGAATGAAAAGTCGTGTGCCTCTCTAAATCCAGATTGTTCTGTTTTCTTGACTTTTTTTATGTCTGCTTGTTGGCTGTTGCCACAATTTCACATTGCAAGTCATGTTTAAAAAAAATAGGAAAGAAAATTTTCAAATTCTGGAAGGATGAATTTAATTTTTTTTACTAAACACCAAGTGGAACGTTGAAAAAAATTTTGTTTTACCAAATAATGAAAATTTCTCCCACCTCCCGAAAGCTCTTGAATACTTTAACATTAAATTTATCTTTAAATATGACAGTAGAGTAAAACAAAAATTAATTAAAAATTCTTGCAAGGAATCTTTGGGTTGTGTATATTCCATCCCTTGTGCAAGTTGTGATAGTTTTTATTTGGGACAAACTGGTAAGTCTCTTGAGACCAGAGTTTAACAACATAAATATACAATAACTACTGGATAAGAATCCAGTACTTTGTTCATTCATGTGAGAGATACAGGCCATTGTGTAGATTGGATTAATGGTAAAGAATTATTTCCCTGTAATTCTACACTTCAACGATACATTGTGGAATCATCTCTTATTAAGCATGATGCAAAACATATTTCAAATTTGAGTTCTGGTATCTATAACCCTCACAGTTTTATAATCCAGAATATTATTAATAATCTTAAAGGTGAAAATATTTTTCACAAAAATACAGTGTTCTTTGACAACCATGGTGGTTAATACAACCATGGTGGTTAATACAACCATGGTGGTTAATACAACCATGATGGTTAAGAGAACCATGGTGGTTAATACAACCATGGTGGTTAATACAACCATGGTGGTTAAGAGAACCATGGTGGTTAATACAACCACGGTGGTTAACACAACCATGGTGGTTAATACAACCATGGTGGTTAATACAACTATGGTGGTCAATACAACCATGGTGGTTAATACAACCATGGTGGTTAATACAACCATGGTGGTTAATACAACCATGGTCTTTAATACAACCATGGTGGTTATGACAGCCATGGTGGTTAATACAACCATGGTAGTTAAGAGAACCATGGTGGTTAATACAACCATGGTGGTTAAGAGAACCATGGTGGTTAATACAACCATGTTGGTTAAGAGAACCATGGTGGTTAGGAGAACCATGTTGGTTAAGAGAACCATGGTGGTTAAGAGAACCATGTTGGTTAAGAGAACCATGGTGGTTAAGAGAACCATGGTGGTTAAGAGAACCATGCCTCAGAAGTGCTGGTAGTAAAATCATCTTTTTTTTTAGAACCCTCTTGACCACATGTCACAGAGCTGGGCTTGATACTCGCAGGGACCACGGTTCGAATCTTCATCCATTCTTCTGTTTATTCTTTGACAAGTCGGTCATTACTAATCTTGAGTTCATATTTTTGTTATGACGAAGAGGTAAACCCATAAGAGTTAAATACTGCTTGAGGAATGGGAGGGGAGAGAGATAATCTTACTAGGTAAAAGAAAGGTAGGCTACAATTCCTCAGATCAAGAGCACTTAGCCTGAATCAATCCACCCTACTGACAGGACATCAGAACCATGTACTTATAATCCCAACATTAATAGCAAATATAAACTAGAAAATTCATTCCATGCACAGCTTCAGGAAAAGGCATGACAGGCTCTACGAGGCTACGAGTAAGTTAACCCAGTCACGGCTTGATAAAATGATGAACCAGAAGCTAGAGCTCAACCCCTGCAAATACAAGTAGATGAGCCCAAAGGCACAGCACAGAGAAAAGCATTTAATAATTACACAAATCTCTTTCCTTCGCTCGGTGCAGTGTAAGTGAAGACGGTAATTGCGAAGTAGTTAAAGTTTGATACTATGTGACGTGTGTTGGCCCGGGGCATGTTGGTGCCCTGGGAGGCTGGCAGCATCCCTTGCCTCCTACTGGGTATCACACACATCATCTCCGGTGGTACGCAGCCTTATCTAATACTTTGTTCGTTTTTATACGCAAATCCAAGCGTCGATATCTGCACATTTCCTGCCGTTAGAAAATTACTTGTTATTTTAAGGTTTGGGTAGGGGTACATGTATCATACGTATACTTAACCACAAAAAAACAAATGCGACTAGTAGTGAATCGTTGTGTCTAGGCAACACTAACAAGTGTTCATATACACACTGGTATCAACTCTTGATATCTTCTTTGAATGATAAATACCTAAGAAATGTGAAGCTCCGGTAGAGATGATGTTCCAGCAATATAAGATGGAGAATCTCTTCCTCATTAACGTTTGATATACGACGTGACTCACGGGTGAGAAGTGCCACCCGCCGTAGGCTGCGCCACGTACGATACGCATTTATTTCAACGGACAAGGCGGTCTGCCCCTATTTCGCCAAGAGCAATAGGTTACACCCTGTGACAAATTGGTCAATTATTCTCCTATTCTATTAACGCAGACTCTTCTTCGTTTCCACTGGGTGAAGTTTTAAGCAATGATTATTTTACGTTATATTCCAGTAATAAGTAGATAGGTTTAGAATTTGTTACGAAAATAAACGAATTTCCTGCTCCAAACATATAATTATACCCACAGTTTTATTAAATAATATAAAAAGTCAACCATGCTTAACTACTTGCAAAATATTACCTGCAAGGAACCACAATTCTCTCATATTTAATTTCAGCTATTTAATATTTACATATGTTATATATATTATATATATACGAATAACTGAAGTGCAATGTAATGAACACTTGTCAATACTCAATAATTAGCCATACGAAGAAAGAAACTCGGGAGATTAATTGATCTGTATAGTTCGACCCCCATCTGGGATCCTCTTCAGCAGACAGAGGAATAGGAATTCCTAGGGAAGCAGAGTCGTGTACCTATAAACAAGCAATGATACTTGAAATGTTAATTACGAACCACTAGTTTGGAAGTCGACTCGACTTCATCATCAGGGACTCTATAAAATCTTAGTGCCTTGCTCCAACGTTTTGAAGCCACAAACCACAACATAAATATGAGCTCATTAACTGTGCTGTCGAGTTGATCCGAAACCATGAAGCCGTCCTCACTGAAGCCTCTGTACACCGTTAGACGTATCTTCCTTGTGTGATAATGGACGAGCAGTAGAGTTATTCGGCTTTTAGCTATTAAATTTTCTTTTAAGTTGTATGAACTTGGTGTCTTAGAATATGCTAAAATCTAGTTTTATACTTGATTTTCTCTTATTTTATAGTGCTTGATGAGGGAGTAGAGATAACTTCAGAACTTTTTAAGTAGTATTACTTGTTGTAGCCTGGGAACACGACCCAACTCTGAGAAGTTGCATGAAATACTTGTGAAATTCTTGACAAACACATAAGTGTATGTTTAATGCGTCACCCTCAAACCTGTCTTTGTATGTGTAATTCTTGACAAACACATATGTATATGTGTACACTGTAATGTGTCCTCAAATCTCAGTCTTTGTATGCTCTATCTTCGCACCATCAATGTATCGTTTAAGAATTATGTACGTAATTACAAAACAAATACACCTATTTGTGCAGCTAAAACATGTATAGTATAATGATTTAAATACTGTATATATTATTGTGACCACGAACAAGTGGTATTGATCAACATGCGGGCCAAAGCAGCATGGGTTCGAATCCTTGGATAGTCCTAAACCCCTAGGTCTGATACAACGTCTAAGGGGAATTGGAGGCAAGGATAAATCCATTTCACTTGGATCAAAAGCAAGGGAACAAACATATAGAAGTCACCCCCCTACACACACCTCAATTTCCTTTCTAATTATTCCCCAATTCTCTCATAATTCCTATCAGAGAATTTAATTACAATAAAGAATTTAATTCCCCTGTAATAGCCTATACTTGGGTTTAATGACCAGGCATGGAAGAAAATAACAACGTATGTTGCAATTATTTTGTTATTTTCTCCAGAGCCCAATTTGCAACCCACCTGAATTTAATTTTGCAAGGAAATTGCATTGTTAAAATCAGTATATAAGCAATCCGAGGTAATAAAATCATCCTGCAATAAAAAGGCATAATGAAAACTGCAATAAAAAAAGGAATTGAAGTCAAAATGATAATTTAAATGTATTGAAGTCAACAGGATAACTGAATTATATGGAAGTCAAAATGATAATTGAGTTATATAGACGTGAACAGGATAATTGAAATATAGAAGTCAAAATAATAATTGAATTATATAGACGTCAACAGGATAATTGAATTATATTGAAGTAAAAATGATAATTGTATTATATTGAAGTCAAACTGTCAATTTCATTATTTTGAAGTCAAAATGATAATGGAAATATATTGAAGTCAAAATGATTCTAACATATTTTGAAGTCAAACTCATATAAAACTATAATAAACTCTAAATTAAAATGCGCATTAAAGTTAGAATAATAATTGAAACAAAAAAAAAATTAAATTTATAATTCGAGTTCAGTCCAATACAAAGAAGAATGGTAAAGATTAGAAGGAGTTTGAGGTAATCAGTCCCTCACCTCTCTGACCCATTTATCCACATGATATTGTTACTTTATATTCTTCACGAGGAATGTAACAAAGGCACAGACTGAACTGATAAAAATGATATCAAAGCTCTTATAACCCTTAGCTAGCAAGAACATAAGAGAGCAGACTCAACAGAGCTGCATATTCTTGCCTGAGAATGACCATGGGAAACATACTAAACAATAGCAGCAATTAAAAAAAAAAAACAGTAATGACAGCATTTACAACAAATACCAACGATAATGCTAGTGGTACAAACAACAGCAACGAACAGCTAATAACAGCTGTAACAAGCACAGAATTTATTAAACTGGTAGATGGATAAGACACAGGTTCAACACCTGGGTATCTTTATTTCCGAAACGTTTCGCCTGCATATATGACTTCTTCAGTCGAATAAATACGAATATGACAATGGAGACAGTAGGCGTAATTATGAGGGGATCAGTCCCTGTCTTGACAGGAGACACGGGTGTTTCACACCTGTCTTCTTCATATCCAAATTATATGAAGATAATAGAAGAAATAATAGTAAAAATATAATTAAATCCAAATTAGTATTCATACCAGATTATCCCAGACAGTTAGATGGATAATCCCAGAGTATCAGAAGGATTATCCCAGAGTATGATAGATTATCCCAGGGTATAAGAAAGATTATCCCAGGGTATCAGAGGAATTATCCCAGGGCATCAGAGGGATTATCCCAGGGTATCAGAAGGATTATGCCAGGGTATCAGTGGGATTATCCTAGAGTATCAGTGGAATTATCCCAGGGTGTTAGAAGGATTATCCAAGAATTTAAGAATGATTATCCCAGGGTATCAGTAGGATTATAACAGATGATCAGAAGGATTATCCTCGAGGACTCATTATCATACTGATGGGGAAGATCTAAACCCGTTGGGGACATACAGCGCTTGTGAAGGGGAGATAATGAGGTTTGATCCATGGAATGGGAGGATAACTCCAATTCCTTACATCAAGGTACATTAAGGTACCCCCCCCCGCCCCCGCCATGATGGACTAAACAAGGTATCATTCTCATTCGACTGGTGTATGAGACACATATACATACGGTCGACTGGTGTATGAGACACATGCATACAGTTCACTGGTGTATGTGTGTGTGTGAGCCAGAAATACATGCAGTGACCGGTGTGTATATGAACGGGAGATACGTACAGTGACTGGTGTGTATATGAACCAGAGATACATACAGTAACCAGTGTGTATATGAACCAGAGATATATACAGTAACCAGTGTGTATATGAACCAGAGATACATACAGTGTGCTGGGGATAAACAGCTTTAACAACACATGGGAGCTTCATTACCATTCACAGAGATCATTAAGATCATTTATCAAGGAAGTCTTCATCTCCCTCCTCCTCCTCCATCATCCTCTCCCACACCTAGTTCTCAATCTCCACCAGTCAGTTTTTCTCTTCTCTTTTACTTCTTCATCACTTGTGTGGATTATCTGGTCATTCATCCAATCTATTCCTCTTCTCACGTCCTGTGTTTTTCACGCAAGTGTTTTCCCTTCACATATTTACTCGCCAGAATTCGATGTTTATCTGTCATTGTCATATATTATCAGTTCCTGGGATGGGCATCCTCGCGTCTGGGGCTAAAACCAGACCTCTTAAACCTGAAAAACATTAAGAAAGACACAGGAAAGTCCTTACGAAATTTAAATAAAAGTTCATGAAATTTACCCGTCATCTCATGTTTATTAGACAAATAGAAAAAAAAGAATAGTAATCCTGCGGAAGTGCAAAAAATATTTAGTATTTAGTGTGTTATGGCTTCCCAGTCTCCTGAGAGGAAGGCAGCATCTCCCCGTGTGCTTGTCATTTGTCAACTTCAGATCTCAATTGGCTATCAGTTTCTCCAGTGATTTTTCTCACCGGCACACCTTACGTTTATCTATATTGTCAAATGTACCCAGAGAATTATTAAAATCTATTTTTTTTCCATTTTGTCGTGATTTGATTTTTTGTATTTTGCTGCTGGAGGGGCTAGTTTAGTGTGCACCTGACATCCATCCTGTGGAGGGTAGAGCAAGGGCATATGGATACACAAAAGGCCTAGGAACTAGACCCCAAAAGGGTTTATTGAAGTACATTGAATTTATACATAAATAAACCGCACACAGAAGAGAGAAACTTACAATGACGTTTCGGTCCAACTTGGACTAAGTCACAATGTGACTTGGTCCAAGAAACATCGTCATAAGTTTTTCTCTCCTGTGCGGGTTATTTGTGTATTGTTCCAGTCACGGTATTGTTCCTTTTTACTCTTTACATCTGGATTTATATCTACAGTTCACTTACTTAAAAAGCGAAGCTGATTCTTTCGACCCCTGGTAGCAATAAGAGCAGCCTTTCCCATTACATTGTTAAATGCTCATATCCAGGGGCAACTTATGTTTACTTCGTGGGTGTTGCCAGCAGCATCATTCACTGTTAACTATTCACTAAGACCTTAAACACATCTAGTCTTGTATTTCAAGTGTTTCAGTTGACTTGGTGATTACCAGTGACTTTATTCTCGTCGTTGTTTTGTGTTCTTGTAGTATTTAATCGTCCGTTGTCGTTCGGTTATTAAGTTTGTGTAGAGACTGCTAAGTTTGTTCCTGTTTCCCTCTCTCTCTCTCTCTCTCTCTCTCTCTCTCTCTCTCTCTCTCCCTCAGAGCCCAGCCCGCCTCGAAGGACCCAAAAATATACAAACCTCTGTCTAACTTCA
Organism: Cherax destructor; assembly: GCA_009830355.1. NCBI lineage: Eukaryota > Metazoa > Arthropoda > Malacostraca > Decapoda > Parastacidae > Cherax > Cherax destructor. Next base: position 145,242 of record WNWK01000060.1, read on the forward strand.
CGTACCACTTCATCCAATAACATATAATATACATATACATTTATCTCGAAAGATTTGATTAGATGTTCAGGGCCTAGTTACAACGGTGTCAACTTTGTAGGTACATCCAAATATTTCTGTAATCTGGAGAAATATGGTGACTCAACCTCCTCTGAAGTTTTCAAATAACTAAATAACTATATATATATATAAACTGTAAGCGTGTAAACTGATTTACAAAAGCTTGAACACATTTGTCTTGGCTACAAAGGCTACTCTCACTATGCATTATACCGTTTTCTTTACATACGGTTTTCATTTTCCTCACGTTCTAATGCATAGACACCAACATGACTGAACATTTTCTTTAACATTTTCTTTATTGTCTTTCCTCTTTGTATAGACTGATAAACTCTACAAAAGTTGACACTAGACAAAGAGTGGTAAAGATTGTACAGTCAACAGTGCCCTCAAGAAGAGCACTTACAGTCTCTTCACAGGAATTAACAGTTCCCCTACAAACCACGGTATGGGAGGGGAATTGAACTCGCGGTGAGTCGTAAAACGCGTTAGCAACCGGGCCAGTTGACTACAATAAGATTTATCCAACTAGGTACATTTATACACCATAGTAAGGTTACCATGGGCCACCATTGTGACCACAAATGCAAGTTTTTACAGATGAATCTCCCGCCTGCGTGGCCGTGACGAACTCAAGTCCCCTCAAAGCCGTCATCATGACTCAAGAAATCGTAATGACACGATTGCAAACAAACCAGCTTGCCCAGTTGCTAACGCGTCGGTCTGGAGTTTTACGACTAACCGCGAGTTCATCCCCACCCGTGCTGTGGTTTGTTTACAATCGTGTCATTACGAGTTCGTGAGTCAGTTACCCCACAACAGGGCACTAACAGTCATCCAACATCAGGGCACTAACAGTCACCATACAACAGTGCACTAACAGTCTCCCCACAAAAGTGCAGTAACAGTCTCCCCACAACAGTGCACTAAGAGTCACCCCACAACAGTGTACTAAGAGTAATCCCACAACAGTGTACTAACAGTTACCCCACAACAGTGTACTAACAGTCACCCTACAACAGTATACTAATAGTCACCCTACAACAGTGTACTAACAGTCACCTAACAACAGTCCACTGAAAGTTACCTCCACAACAGCGCACTAACAGTCACCCCACAAGTATCAACAGTCACCCCACAATTACCAATAGTCACCCATCAAGACAACAGTAACCCCAAAAGTACCAACAGTCACCCAACAAGTACCAACAGTCACCCCACAAGTACTATGTCACTCAACAAGTACCAACAGTCACCCAACAAGTACCAACAGTCACTCAACAAGTACCAACAGTCACCCCACAAGTACCAACAGTCACCCCACAAGTACCAACAGTCACCCAACAAGTACCAACAGTCACCCAACAAGTACCAATAAGCGTCCCGCAAGTACCAATAGTTACCCCATAAGTACCAACAGTCACCCCACAAGTATCAACATTCACCCCACAGGTACCAACAGTCACCCCATAAGTACCAACAATCACTCCACAAGTGCCAACAGTCACCCCATAAGTACCAACAGTCACCCCACAAGTATCAACATTCACCCCACAGGTACCAACAGTCACCCCATAAGTACCAACAATCACTCCACAAGTGCCAACAGTCACCCCACAAGTGCCAACAGGCACCCACAAGTGCCAGTAGAGCATTTGCACGTATTCACAAAAGAGCGTCAGGAAAGTCCCAAAATAGAGTGCTGTAGCTCATCCTAACAGATTCACAATAATTCAATTTCAACAACAGTCCTACAACAAAACCTAACAACAGCTCTGCAAAACACAGCTGAAACATGCCCGCAATTGAGTCCTGTCCTACAACAGATTCCCGTATTAGAGACCCGCAATAGGGAAAAACAAAGGCCCACAACAGAGCACAAGAGAGTTCAACAGAGCACCATGACAAAACTCAACAAAGTCCCACAATAGGACCCAACAGATACCCACATAAGGGCCCAACACAGAAACACATCAGGTCCCAACAGAGATACACATCACAGCCCAACAGAGGCTCACATCAAGGCCAAACAGAAACCCACATCAGAGCCCAACAGATACCCATATCAGGGTCAAACAGATACCCACATCAAAGCCCAACAGAGACCCACAACAGGGCCCAACAGAAACCCATATCAGGTCCCTAACAAAGACCCCCAACAGGACCCAACAGAGACCCATATTAGGGTCCAACAAAGACCCACATCAAAGCCCAACAGAGACCCACAACAGGGCCCAACAGAGACCAACAACAAGGCACAACAGAGACCCACAACAGGGCCCAATAGAGACCCACATCAGGACTCACCAGAGCCCTCAAACAGCGCTCGACAGGGTCGCCCACAGCAAGAACAAACAAAACAGACTCCCATTAACCGTGTGCCAAATGCGTCCTCAACGGTGGAAATATAGTGCACATCTGCCTTGCATTAGCGACTGCCATTATGGAGCAAAATATAGCGAATCATGCAACATAAGTGGCGAAGAAAACATAAAACACACTACATGCAACATGAAGTTAAAATAGTGTACCCAGGTGAGATAGATAGTGGTGTATGGTGTATGTATTTGATGAATACTCACTGGTGGTGGTGGTGGTGGTTTTTGGGGGTGACGGTGTTGGTGACGGTGGTGGTGGTGGAGGTGGAGGTGGTGGTGGTGGTTTTGGGGGTGGTGGTGACGGTGTTGGTGACGGTGGTGGTGGTGGCGGTGGTGGTGGTGGTGGAGGTGGTGGTGGTCGTGGAGGTGGAGGTGGTGGTGGTGGTGGTGGTGGTGACGGTGTTGGTGACGGTGGTGATGGTGGCGGTGGTGGTGGTGTGGTGGTGGCGGTGTTGGTGACGGTGGTGGTGGCGTTGGTGTAATGGTGGTGGTGATGTTGGTGGTGGTGGTGGTGGCGATGGTGGTGGCGATAGTGGTAATGGTGGTGATGGTGGTGGTGGTAGTGGCAGTGGTGGAGGTGGTGGTGACGGTGGCGGTGACGGTGGTGGTGACGGTGGTGGTGGTGGCAGTGGTTTTGGTGGTAGTGGTGGTGGTAGTGGTGGTGGTGGTAGTGGTAGTGGTGGTAGTGGTAGTGGTGGTAGTGGTAGTGGCGATGATGGAAGCAACCATGACTGTGTCAGATCGGGGTACAGAGGGGGAGGAGAAACAGTCGTATGAAACACAAGTTGTTATACCCACACACAACCCATCACACACACACACCATCAACACCATCAACAGCATCACAACAGTACAAACTGTTCTCTAAAAACAGCATCAAGATGACACGAAAAAAAGAACAAAAAAAAAATCCCACTGAATGGAGGCATTTGTGTGATTATGTTCTCAGGGAGGTGAGACCAGTTATGCGCCCAGTACCCCTCTTAAATCTGGGGGTGTTTGGAGGGGGCATCTATATGCCCTCAATATGAAAGTGGGCATATTTACGCTTCCTTGTGTGCATGGTCAAATATTCAACAATGTTTCTGGTGAGTTTATTTAGAGTGTTGTCTGCCTTGTGTAACGTCGGCCAGACCGCCATTGTTGACACACACACACACACTCTCTCTCTCTCTCTCTCTCTCTCTCTCTCTCTCTCTCTCTCTCTCTCTCTCTCTCTCTCTCACAGCAGAAGCAACAGCAACACAGCAGTACCATCACTACAACCAGCAACAGCAGCAGAAGCAGATGCAACAGCAGCTAGGGTTGCAGAACAAATAAGTAGCGGGAGCAGCAGCACCAGCAGTGGCGGCTGCTGTATTAAGTGCAGCAGCAACAACAGCATCAGTAGCAGCAGCATCAACAACAGCATCAGTAGCAGCAGCAGCAACAACAGCATCAGTAGCAGCAAAAGCAACAACAGCATCAGTAGCAGCAGCAGCAACAACAGCATCAGTAGCAGCAAAAGCAACAACAGCATCAGTAGCAGCAGCAGCAAAAGCAACAACAGCATCAGTAGCAGCAGCAGCAGCAACAACAGCATCAGTAGCAGCAAAAGCAACAACAGCATCAGTAGCAGCAGCAGCAGCAACAACAGCATCAGTAGCAGCAGCAACAACATTAGTAGCAGCATCAACAACAACAGCATCAGTAGCAGCAGGAACAACAACAGCTTCAGCAGCAGAGGCCAGCAGGGGCCAGCAGGGGCCAGCAGGGGCGTGCGGTATTGTCAGAAACACTGATGGACACTAATCCCTGGACATCGCTTCACCACAAATGGGTATCGGTACCCGGCATCATTGTTCCTTCACCTCAGTACCCAGTATCACTGTACCCTCGCTTCAGTACCCAGGATCACTGTACCCTCACCTCAGTACCCAGTATCACTGTACCCTCACCTCAGTACCCAGGATCACTGTACCCCCACCTCAGTACCCAGGATCACTGTACCCTCACCTCAGTACCCAGTATCACTGTACCCTCACCTCAGTACCCAGTATCACTGTACCCTCACCTCAGTACCCAGGATCACTGTACCTTCACCTCAGTACCCAGTATCACTGTACCCTCACCTCAGTACCCAGTATCACTGTACCCTCACCTCAGTACCCAGGATCACTGTACCCTCACCTCAGTACCCAGTATCACTGTACCCTCACCTCAGTACCCAGTATCACTGTACACTCACCTCAGTACCCAGGATCACTGTACACTCACCTCAGTACCCAGTATCACTGTACCCTCACCTCAGTACCCAGGATCACTGTACCCTCAGAACCACCAGCTGGAATCCTCCCTCACTCCCACATCTATTATAAATATTCTTATCTGAGATTATTACCCCAGCATAATTCAAAGTTTTTTTAAACCATTGCACATTTCAGGTCACCTGACAGCGAGACAGAAGTGTACTTAATATTTTTTGTGTGTTTAACAACTCCTCTTGATTTTTTTGAACAGTTTGTTGATTAGGTTCTTGACGATATTAATGTTAGTGGTTTTAAATTGCTCCTTGTGATATTGTCTTTACACAGTTATGTTAGTAAATATGTAATCATGAAGGAAATTAATTTTATGATTCTCGCAAATCTGTTATTATCATATAGTTCCATATTAAAGTATTACCAGGAGCTTTATCAAGTGATTTGAATAAAAGTAAATGGCCAAGCGTCGTCAGGAGCTATGCAATGTTGCAAGACAGCAACAGATGGGAGGGGAAATTCTCTGAGGCAAGGCAGAAGGTATCAATGGCAGCCCATAGGCCGACATTGATATCTTCTGCCTTGCCTGAGAGAACTTCCCCTCATATATGTGTCTGTCTTGCAACATTGCATAGCTCCTGACGTCGCACGAGAGTGCGATAGATCTAGAGCTAAAGATTTCCATCCCCATGTGGTTTGTTTTGTATTGTTAAGATCGCACAGATATAGTAGCTGATACACAACAAATATCCAGTATAATCTCCTGTCATATGAGTGTGTAATGGCAACCTGTTAAATGTTTTGCACTCTGGAAAGACTGCTGATCCTTTCTTCCTGTTTCATAAACAATTAAGATGACAGGTAAATCTTGCAACTACTACTTACATCCACTATTTTCTACACATATACGATTATGCGTGTACAGTATGTACTCACCTAATTGTACTCACCTAATTGTGGTTGCAGGGGTTGAGACTCAGCTCCTGGCCCCGTCTCTTCACTGATCGCTACTGGGTTCCTTCTCTCCCTGCTCCATGAGCTTTGTCATACCTCGTCTTAAAGCGGTGTACAGTGTCTTGAACGATTCCTTACTAAGGTATCGGAACGCTATTCTCAGGTTTGCCAGTCGCCCATATGCTGCAGCAGTTATCTAGTTGATGTGTGCTTCCGGGGACGTGCTCGGTGTTATACTCACCCCAAGATCTTTCTCCTTGAGCGAGGTTTGCAGTGTTTGGCCACCTAGCCTATACTCTGTCTGCGGTGTTCTTTCCCCTTCCCCGATCTTTATGACTTTGCATTTGGTGGGGTTAAATTTAAGAAGCCAGTTGCTGGACCAGGTGTCCAGCCTGTCCAGGTCTCTTTGTAGTCCTGCCTGATCCTCATCTGATTTAATTTTCCTCATTAACTTCACATCATCTGCGAACAGGGACACTTCTGAGTCTATCCCGTCCGTCATGGCATTCACATATACCAAGAATAACACTGGTCCTAGGACTGATCCCTGTGGGATCCCGTTCGTCACAGGCGCCCACTGTGATACCTCATCACGTACCATGACCCGTTGTTCCCTCCCTGTCAGGTATTCTCTGATCCATTGCAGTGCCCTTCCTGTTTAGTGCCTCGTTTCTGTCTCCTTTCTTAAAATTGGGACCTACATTTGCCTTCTTCCATACCTCAGGTAGTTGCCCAGTTTCAAGGGATGGGTTGAATATTGTTGTTAGTGGTACACACAGCATCTCCGCTCCCTCTCTAAGGACCCACGGAGAGATGTTGTCCGATCCCATCACCTTTGAGGTATCAAGTTGTGTGTGTGTGTGTGTGTGTGTGTGTGTGTGTGTGTGTGTGTGTGTGTGTGTGTACACGTTCATCTTTTTCTAAATTTGTTAATAGTTCTTTGTCCTTCTGACAAGAGTAAGCCAGGGGCTAGTAACATCTTTTTAGTGTCTGACGAGGGTCTCTTAGACCGAAAATATTCACGGTATTTATGTTCTATTGAATGTAGGCTACCCGAGTATATCACCTATACGGGCAGTGTATGGCTCATTTTGTCTGTCTGTCTGTCTGTCTGTCTCTCTCTCTCTCTCTCTCTCTCTCTCTCTCTCTCCTATGTGTGGGTTATTTGTTTATTGTTCCAGTCACGGTATTGTGCCTTCTTGTTCTTTAAGACACCCAAATATTGCATATGTGTCTATTATATAAATTCTGAGTGATGTGATTTGGCCAAAGAAGCAAAACTCCTTTATATGAAATTCCTATGTTCAACAGCGCCTCTTAAATTAATGGAATGTACTTCCAACATATCTGTTATTACATTTAGAAGTGCGTTGATGTGCTGGTTATTAATATTGAGAGGTTGCAACACCTTCCTTAAACCTAATGGTGTCCTAATAGTAAGGTTAACAAAGAGGAATAAATTTTTGTACACTCTCACCGTCACACACTTGTACACTCTCACCGTCACACACTTGTACACTCTCACCGTCACACACATGTACACTCTCACCGTCATACATATATACACTCTCAACGTCATACACTTGTACACTCTCACCGTCACACACATGTACACTCACCGTCACACATATATACACTCTCACCGTCACACACTTTTACACTCTCACCGTCACACATGTACACTCACCGTCACACATATATACACTCTCACCGTCACACACATATACACTCTCACCGTCACACACATGAACACTACCGTCATCACATACATATACACTCACCGTCACACATTTACACACATGCATTAACACACATATGTACGCACTCCCCGTCACACACACACACATGAACACTCACTCTCCCTCACAAAGAATCCCCTAATGTTTATTGTCCTGGTACTGAAGAGAGCATTAATGAGGGGTGAACGCCACTACTCAACAAGGCAGTGTCTATTTTGATATGTTATCTCGTATAATGGCCAAACTCGATAATTTCTTCACCTCAAGTGCAAAAATACACGCAGCGAGACTCAACCCAGTTAATTACTGTAGAGAATCTAGAGACAAACCACCACCTGTTTCGGTAACGCCAAAATTGCCACACGTAAAGATTTTAATTGTTTTAAGCAAATTATTTTAAGGTCTCTTAATAAGCATTACTTTCGCTGTTCAAAAATTATTAAATTGTATATTATATTATACATAAACACACATAGTCAGAGCTGGCCGAGTGGCGAAAGTACTGTGTACTTTGATACAGAGTGCGCAGGTTCGAGTCCTGCTGTGGACCGAGAGATAGTGTTTGTTAAAATTTCGCCCGTTTGCGAATTGTTAAGCATATGTGTGTGTACGAAGCAATAAGATTTCATTCAAGGAAGAAGAGGAGTAGCTCCAATTCCTTGGAATATCAAGACATCCCCTCTGAAAGGAGTCGAACATGAGAACAACAACACGGTATAACATACACACAGCTAGACTCAGGGACGAGCCTGGAAGTACTGGTTAATCCACATTATAACCTCACTTATATAGAAGCAGACAAACACGAAATTAGATCTGTGTGTGGCAAAATGTTTAGATTTGCATAATAACGGCGTAGTTTTACCAGAATAACTTATTACAAATTTGTTGAAACATTGCGCGGCTTCCATTCCACGATTCAGGCCAACCCAGAAATATTGTATGAAGGCTTACCCAAACAGGTTGCTGCTTCCTGGTGCATTATGGGTAATATGAGCCCCCGGAGGATTGAATTCTCCACAACGCTCGCATTTTGTCATTTTTTGTGTGTGTTTCAGTTCCCCGAGCGGATCATCTTATGAAGGTTTTGTTTGGTTGTGCTTAGTATTGAATACCCTGAAGACCTTCTGCGTGTTTTACAGCATAGAATACCAACCACAGTACAACAAGAGCAATATGGCTGCTGTTTTTATCTTTTTCTTTGCGTGTTTGCGTTCTATTTACACTGAAATGGATGTAAATAAGAGAATAATTCTGAGCAGAAGAGGCTTACACGTCTCACTGTCATCACCCTCCCGAGACACACACTTTGTCACACCTTCTAAATTTATTTCATCCACTCTTCAGGGTTAAACCTGTGTGGGCTATTGAAAACAAGGAGTGTTCAAGTCTCGATTGTACTGCCACCAGTGAGGCTGTTGGTAATTAAATTCATTATACCGTCGGAATAACGACTTACAGAGCCTTCACCTTCTCTCGTTCGATTTATATACTGTTAGCCAACTGCCGTGGCCTGGTGGTCACGTTCGCGACTCACATCCAGGGAACGGGTTCAATCCTCAGGAGGATCGAGTCTCCATCGTTTCAAACAATATATATAATTGGAGGAATGGTAAACCACTCACAATATTGTACGTCACTGATTGCAGAAAGCAAGTTTTATTGTATATTTCAGAGTGGTTTGAGAACTTTTCTGAGACTTTTATTGGTTCAACACTTCGCCACAAATTTGCTTTATCAAGCACATGATAAAGTAGAGACTCCTCAGAGTCTCACTACCAATATATATATATATATATATATATATATATATATATATATATATATATATATATATTTATCATTTACCAAACTGCTGCAGGCCAGGGTTCGACCCCACGACACATTGTCCCGCCTCAAGAGACAACACAACGTACGTGTCACCTTATCCACTCCGCCATCGAACCGTCAAACATGAGCCTAGCGAACTAGGCTTGTTTCATGTTGCGAGGACACTCGTGGCAGTGGATGCTCAAGGATTAATTTCGGCCTCCTCTTGTTTGAATATCCGCCTCAACAAGCAGTCTATATAACAATTAAACCACGAAATAGGTGGTATTGAATCATCGATGGTGGAGTGGATAAGGTGACACGTACATTGTGTTGTTTCTTGAGGCTGCACGATGTGTCGTGGGGTCGAACCCTGGCCTGCCTGGGTATTCAAACAGGAGGAGGCTGAAATTAATTCTTGAGCATCCATTTACGAGCAAAGATTTACGATTTTAAGAAACAAGGGTATTAACGAAGGCAAAAGACAACAAAAAATGTCCTGGCTGACAGATGGAAGCAAAAGAGAAGATAAGAAAATTATATATAACTTGGGACTAAGAGAGGAAATAAGAAAATTATATATAACTTGGGACTAAGAGAGGAGATAAGAAAATTATATATAACTTGGAACTAAGAGAGGAGATAAGATAACTATATAACTTGGGACCAATAGACGAACTATAATAACTATATATAACTTGGACCAACAGAGGAGATATGATAACTATATATATCTTTGAAACACAAAATGAAAAGTAAACAAGGAAGATTTCTCGGTGTCAGTAAAGGGCAGAAGAACGCTCCTTAATTTTAAACTAAAGTAACATTGTAAAAGGTATATTGGAAGGAATTTGTTAACAGATAAAAAATAGCTGATGGTTAGAATTAAATCAAAGAAGCAGTGAAGAGTTAGAAAACTAGTGAGAATTTTACGCACTTACGCAATATATTTATAGCAGAAGAGAAGATAGCACGATAATAAACTTTATTCCTTTAACTAGTAAGGTTTAACCTTATTTATTTCTGGTGAATTAGACACGTGTATTCCTGATGAATTAGACACGTGTATTCCTGATGAATAAGACACGTGTATTCCTGATGAATAAGACACTCCTGTCGGTTCTCTGAACTATCTATCTATATATGGATTCCTGTTCGCTGCGCGATCAGAGAAAGGTATCCCCGAATCCCATAGGTTCAGCCTCTTCTACCACAACCCAGGGAAGAGTCGTAATAGCTGAACCTCCAGACCCCCTCAAGAGGTAGAAGAGCTTCAGCTCAACTCCCTGAAGAGACCTAGGAGCTATAGCTCAACCTTTCACGAGATCCAAAAGCTGGAAATCAACACCTCGAGGGATCATCAAGGTAACTGCGTTAATTTCTTGATCGTGATTCTCATGATTCAAGCATATGAAATTCATTCACTAGTTATTGTCAAGATTTTTAAGTATTATTATAGTGGCAAATTTGCACCTACACAACTAAGGGTACAGTTCTTCTCATAAGCTCACGAAATCGTATAACACGATTGTAAACAAACCACGGAAGGGGTGGGTTTTGAACCTGTAGGAGTCCCTTCTCATGGACTCAAGCCCCACCCGTTCCGTGTTTTGATTTCTCGTAAGATGTATCAACCCTTAAGGATTCGAGCTCTTCAGACGAGGCATAGTCAATTTACGAAAAAAAATATAACATTTTAAAAATAGGATTGACAAATTGGCACCTGGTGTTCCATAATAATCCTAACCTTCTTATAAACAGGAGACGGATGAAACTACCTGGAGTCTACCTGGACCGTCCGGGGGTCAACGCCCCCGTGGCCCAGTCCTTGACCAGGCCTCCCAGGCTGTTACTGCTAGCCGTACGTAGTCCAACGTACGAACCACAGCCCCGCCGATCGGGTACTGACTTTAGGTATCTGGCTCAAGTTATGGCACACAAACAGAAATTGTGATCAGGGCACAGGGCAAGAGTTGAAATAACCCTTCCCCGGTTAGAGCACACCAGAGTTGAAAGTTTAAAGCCCATCGGATGAGGCATTCTCAAGTTATAAACGAAAACCTTAGATGGAAATTAAACATTCAGACGCCCTCTATGTTGTACCCCTCCCGGGGATACCAAATTGCATTCTGTCTGTCTGTCTGTCTGTATGTCTGCCTGTCTGTCTGTCTGTCTGTCTGTCTCTCTCTCTCTCTCTCTCTCTCTCTCTCTCTCTCTCTCTCTCTCTCTCTCTCTCTCTCTCTCTCCCTCTCTCTCCACACACAGTACATAAACAAAAATAGTTTGGCTGTAGTGCTACCATGAGTGTTACTTAGATAATAATATTTTTTTACAGTAAATGTAAAACATATAGTCTCGACCTTTGTTTACAGAAGCTAGTGACTGACTTAAGTGAAACTTTTGATACTTTATTATCGGAGTGACTCACCTAAACACAGCAGCGTTGCCTCTCACTGCAGGTGAGGCTGGCTCACGTTTCTCCCCCGGAAAATGGTCAGGGAGGGTGTGCGTGCACGAGAGAGGAGCGTGCACCTTACATGCATCAAGAGAGACAGCGCTCAAGATTGTCACAGACACACACACTGACGTCAAAGGTGAGTGTATAAGTTAACCCACACGCCTGGCACTGTACTTATTGTGTTGTCTCTCCCCCTACACCACCAACACTACCACCCCCACCACCACTACATTTCCTTCCTCCATCACCACTACCACCCTTTCTCCTGGTGAGTAATATACCTTACTTCTAGTTCAGTTTCCGCGTTGATGCTGTGCAAGTGGTAATACCACCAGCTAGTCTCAGAAGGTTTGGTGACATCTCTGACTTTGCATACTCTCCTAATTCGACGCTTCAGCGTTGTTGACGTGTCGCGTCGCACGTGCTATACGGATCGTACAGTTTCTCAGATAAACACCTGAGAAATTTCACGAACTCAAAGGCAACCAAAATTATTTGCTGATTCTACAACTACGGCGACTCAGTTTAATTCTCATATGCCTGACGGTGTTCAAGGTCCTCGTCATTATTCCCTTCATCGTACTACTGAATACAGTGCAGGGTTGCCATTTTTATTTAGACGATATTAATTTAGAAAATACCTGACAACTGAGGGTCTCAGCTACCGAGGAATATGATAAAGAGGAGAGAAGAGTGTCGTAACAAATGTGGTGGTTACTTCAACTTGCAAAACTCTGTGCCACAAGAATTTGTAAGTAGAGACAAGAATTGGTAAAAATTATTGGGAAAATAAAATAGTGTGTGTGTTTAAGTACAAAGCTTATCGACTGCTCTTGGGCCATTCCATTAAGGCAGTAATTAAATTGTAATATATATATATATATATATATATATATATATGTGTGTGTGTGTGTGTGTGTGTGTGTGTGTGTGTGTGTGTGTGTGTGTGTGTGTGTGTGTGAATGTGTGTGTCGTGCCGAATAGGTAAAACTTCTGATTTTGGCTTAAATAGCAACGCTCTTCTTGCCGAATAAGGCAATCGAAAATTTGTGTATACAGTAATTTCGCAAAAAAGATTCTGAACCTAACGAAAAAAAAATATATTTCATTGTGTTTATTTATTATTAAATCATTGTCAACTTATCTAAAATATATTTAGTTGGATTAGGCTAAATTAAATTGCGGTTATTATAATTCAGTTAGGTAAGTTTTCTAAGGTTCTTTTGGTACAAAATTAATTTTTACATTTACTTAAATGAAAAAAAAAATATATCATTAAATGTATAAGAGAAAATTTTAGAAAGGACTTAATATAAAAATGAGTTCTTGCTAATTGACCAATTTTACCTATTCGGCTCGACATATATATATATATATATATATATATATATATATATATATATATATATATATATATATATATATATATATATATATATATATATATATATATATCAAATGGTATACAATACCGAGAGGTTGGTAAGTAAGACACATATGCAACAGTTGGACAACTTATTCCGAAACGTTTCGTCAACAAAGTAGACTTCTTCAGTCGAGTACAGAAAATATACTCATATATAGTATTAATATATACTTGCGTTTGGGTGTATATACAAAAGAGAGATGCACGGGTGGGGAGAGGAAAGAGAGAGGAAGATTAGTGGGGTAGGTAGGTAGTGGAGGAGGGAGAGAGACGGAGGGCTAGAATGGTGCCAAAGAATTGCTATATGATCTTGACTCAAAGTCTAGGAATGCACCCAGAGAGTCTTGCGCCTGTGAACTCCGCCCGGGCGGGGAGAAGAGTGTCACTAGCGACGGCACCTGCGTTACCAACAGTGCCACACGAGGGGTGACACATGCCAGAGTAGCGTCATACGAGTGACATTCATAGTGACACGGTGTAGGAGAGGTACCTGACACCATAAGACCATAAGAATGGAGAAATACTGCAGCAGGCCTACTGACCCATACAAGGCCGGTGCTTCTCAAAACCAACCATTCCCACCCACCCACTTGTCCAGCCATTTCCCAAAGCTTCCCAAGAATTAGCTTCAACATCTCAGATACTAATCAAACCCTGCCCTTTGGGAAGGGGTGGCTGGTAGCATCAGGAAGGGGAGGCTGGTAGCTTCAGGAAGGGGTGGCTGGTAGCTTCAGGAAGGGGTGGCTGGTAGCTTCAGGAAGGGGTGGCTGGTAGCTTCAGGAAGGGGTGGCTGGTGGCATCAGGAAGGGGTGGCTGGTAGCATCAGGAAGGGGAGGCTTGTAGCTTCAGGAAAGGGTGGCTGGTAGCTTCAGGAAGGGGTGGCTGGTAGCTTCAGGAAGGGGTGGCTGGTAGCTTCAGGAAGGGGTGGCTGGAAACATTAGGAAGGGGTGGCTGGTAGCTTCAGGAAGGGGTGGCTGGTAGCTTCAGGAAGGGGTGGCTGGTAGCTTCAGGAAGGGGTGGCTGGTAGCTTCAGGAAGGGGTGGCTGGAAACATCAGGAAGGGGAGGCTGGTAGCTTCAGGAAGGGGTGTCTTGTAGCTTCAGGAAGGGGTGGCTGGTAGCTTCAGGAAGGGGTGGCTTTAATAAGGTCTTGCCTTTTATGAGCCGGTAGGTCTTCTGCAGTTTTCCCCCATTCTTATGTTCTTATATTTGCCCAGTCTCTTTATAAAGTTACCGAAGATCTTAGCCTCTATTACCCTACTACTTCTATTACTACTACTATTACTACTTCTACTATACTACTACTATTACTATTGTAAATGAATGGTTCAGAGAACCGACAAGTTATAAATTAGACACATATGCAACACTTGGGTATCTTTATTGAGGAAACGTTTCGCCACACAGTGGCTTCATCAGTCCATACAAAGTAGAATCGTGAAGATTACTATTACTATTACTACTACTATTACTACTACTACTACTATTACTACTATTATTACTGCTACTACTACTACTACTACTATTATTACTACTACTATTACTACTACTACTATTACTACTACTATTACTACTACTAATTCGACTACTATTACTACTACTACTACTAGGACACTATTACTACTACTACTTCCCCACCTTCAAACTTAACATCTCCCTACCACCTCTCCTTGAAGACACAATGAAAAAACTCAAATGCAGAAACATAGTCAATAAAAGATCGCATTATACTAGTATTGTATACCATTTTGATATTCATACTGCTATTGTGTTTAATTTTCCATCACCTCTATACAATGGTGCTCTGGTCATAGTATTTTTTTAACACATCTGCCGTTTCCCACCAAAGTAGAGTGACCCGAAAAAGAAGAAACACTCTATCATCACTCACTCCATCACTGTCTTGTCAGAGGCAAGCCGATACTACAGTTCAGAAATTGATGTATTATGGTGTTCATCTGAGAGTAAGAGGTGTGTTACTGTGTTCAACTGCTAATGTGAGTTCTGTTGTTGTGTTCATCGCTACAGTTGTGAGTTGTGTTCATCGATACAGTGCTAGTCACGGAATTATGCCGGGTGAGCCCCCCAGCATAATGCCGTGACGAAAATCAAAGGGCTACTATACAGGAGGTCTTTTTTCGTCAGTGCATTATGTCGGGTAGCTGCCGTTAGCATGACGTCACGGCCTGCCGCCACACTCCACAGTGACTCCTCAGTGTTCACGTGGCTGCCATGGTGAGAGGAAGTGTTGAACTTTTGTTTCTCATCCGCCCCATCTTTTGTCCGGTGTTCCCTTTAGTTTTGGGGCTATACATGTTTGATTATGGGTAAAAGGAAGTCTTTAACACCTGAAACTATAGCTCAAACCACAGGGCTTCACAAAGCTGGACACCAGACGAAAGAAATAGTGGAGAATGTTGGTGTGTGTGAGCGTTCAGTGAGGAACTGGGTGCAGCGTTTCAAGGCTGGTGGTGGTGTCGAGTTACCATCTCCCAAACCTCGGCCTGGCCCATCGAAGAAGACATCTTTTTGAACCTTAACTGTGTTAAAGAAGCAGTTAGAGAGTACACCTAAGATAACTGCTAGATAATTGAAAGAAAAGAACCCACATCTTCTCTCAGAGGTGTCTGTAAGAACTGTTAACAGACGTGTGTCAGAACTGGGCTACAGTAGTCACCGCCAGGTTAAGAAACCGATCCTCTCCAATCCACAGAAGAAACTTAGGCTGAATTATGCAAAGAAATATCTTCACTGGACTCCTCAGCAATGGTCTGAAGCACTTTGGAGTGATGAAGCAACCTTCACCGTCACTGTAACCATGGGGGACATGTGTACTGACCCGCTAGACCCACGCTACACCTGTGGGACCACCAAACACCCAGACTCGCTCATGGTTTGGGGGTGTTTCAGTGCTCAGAGTGTTGGTGAACTTATTGTGTTTCCCCAAAAACCAGTATAATTACCTGGAGTTATTGTGTGACAATTTACCTGAGGTGTTTGACAAGTGTTGAGCTACGGTTTTTATGCAGGACGGTGCACCGTGTCATACCGCCAAATCTGTAGTTCAGTGGCTTAAGGACTGTGAAGTGAGGTTCCTTAATGACTGGCCAGGTAATTCCCCAGACCTAAACCGTATTGAGAACCTCTGGTCAATAGTGAAACGAAGTTTACTGGGCAATGATGTCAGTTCCATCCTGCGGCTGGAGGCTGCTCTACATGAGGCATGGAATAATATATCTCCCCAAACCCTCAAGAATTTGTGTGAGTCTTTCTACACGGCTGAGGGACGTGATTAAGCGTAAAGGACGCAACACCAAGTATTAAAACCTCAGTAAGTGTGCAAATATAAGTTCAGCACAATAACACCACCCACATCTAAGTGCTAGTCACGGCATTATGCCGCCCCTACCCTACACACGTACCAAAACACAAACACATATCATGACTAGCACTTAGATGTGGGTGGTGTTATTGTGCTGAACTTACTGGTATTAAGCACCTTAAAAGCTGACTAGTGTTCTTGTAAAGGTTGACTGGTGTTGTGTTCTTGTAAAGACTGACTGGTGTTATTATGTTCATGTAAAGGCTGACTGGTGTTATTGTGTTCTTGTAAACGCTGAATGATGTTATTCTGCTCTTCTCTAGACATGAGTAGTGTTATTTCTTCTTAATGTGATTGAATGTTATTTTATGTAGTGGAGAGCAGTGACATGTTTTTCTACCACGGAAATAGCGTTATTGTTCTCCTGTGGTCATGATGTTAATGTTCACCTGTTTCTATGATGACAGCGGCAGCTGCGGCGATGGCAGCGGCGGTGTCAGTAGTGTTACAAGTCAGCGAATTAATAGCAGTATCAAGTATATTTAACACGTGTGTGTGTGTGTGTGTGTGTGTGTGTGTGTGTGTGTGTGTGTGTGTGTGTGTAGGGGTTACTACACTACGGGGTTATATTAGAGTGACGGCATGAGCTGTTAATGACCATACTGATAGTGTTAATAATAGTATGGTGTAGTAGTAGTAGTAGTAATAATAATAATAATATTATTATTATTATAATCAGTAGTAGTAGTAATAAAAGTAGTGGTAGTGGTGGTGTAAAAACAATAGTAGTAGAGGTTATAGTAGTAGTAATAGTAAGACTGATACTAGTAATACAGACGAGGATGTTTTGGAATTATTAACCCAGAAGGACAGTAAGCCAGGATGATCCCCACCACCTTTACATAGTTAGTCCAGTCAGGTAAGGAGTGAGGTGACGACCTTTGCTGTGACCTGGGCCGCTGCATGGGTGTGAAGAATTTGGACCAGAGATGATCTGAGCGTGAATGTGTCCTGATTTTGCCCTATAGCATCGTATGCCTTCAAGAAGGAGGCTGCCACACATTTTCTCCCGACTCTATCATCCTGTATGAGTTGATCTCTGCATGCGTTAAGTTCTAGGAGCCGGATCTGACGATCCCTGGCTATCTTCCCTGCACTGAATTATCTGTATCCGGCACAAGGAATGATGGAGACCAAACCCGAGTTGCTAGATGTACTACCGATACAGGGTATAGTGATGGTCTTAATGATTTCAAATGAATCTACAGATATGTAAATTTTAACTTCATGAATAATGGTTGAAACTGCAGTGGCAGTGATATGGAGGGGAAAAACCACACGACTTTGTAGTTTTTATATAAGTTGCAGGATACATTGTACCTTCTGCCTACATGTTGCAATAATATGCTGATGAAACTTGAGTCTAGCAAGCCTGGTGGAAATATAGCTTCATTCCTCCTAGACAATCAGTGTTTTGGTTGGATGTGAATAGACTCTGCCTAAGTATAGGTGGGTAGGCCTACTGCATTGCACCTTCATTCCACTGGTATTATAAGTAGGAACTTCACAAAGTTATTTACTTCATTGACGTTAAATAATTTAAATTTAGGCTGACATTAGATAGGTTGGGTAGAAGTAAGCTATATATTACTTAAATGTATAGAACTCAGGTTAGGTTGGTAAGTTAGTTTTGATGCAAAATAATGTGGAAAATTTTGCATACGTCTTTAATTTTAGTAAACATATCGACATCAATGCACAAGATAAAAAAATTAATTAACACAGTTTAGGTTGTCTAACCAACGTAGCTTATTAGGAACGACATACACACACACACACACACACACACACACACACACACACACACACACACACACACACACACACACACATATATATATATATATATTTTTTTTTTTTTTTTTTCAACAAGTCGGCCGTCTCCCACCGAGGCAGGGTGACCCAAAAAGAAAGAAAATCCCCAAAAAGAAAATACTTTCATCATCATTCAACACTTTCACCACACTCATACATAATCACTGTCTTTGCAGAGGAGCTCAGATACGACAGCTGAGAAAAGTCCCTCCCAGCTGTCACTATCTCAGACCCCTCCTTTAAAGTGCAGGCATTGTACTTCCCATTTCCAGGACTCAAGTCCAACTAAATCAATTAACTGGTTTCCCTGAATCCCTTCACAAAATGTTACCCTGCTCACACTCCAACAGATCGTCATGTCCCAAAAACCATTTGTCTCCATTCACTCCTATCTAACACGCTCACACATGCTTGCTGGAAGTCCAAGCCCCTCGCCCACAAAACCTCCTTTACCCCTTCCCTCCAACCTTTTCTAGGACGACCCCTACCCCGCCTTCCTTCCCCTACAGATTTATACGCTCTCCAAGTCATTCTACTTTGATCCATTCTCTCTAAATGACCAAACCACCTCAACAACCCCTCTTCAGCCCTCTGACAAATACTTTTAGTAACTCCACACCTTCTCCTAATTTCCACATTCCGAATTTTCTGCATAATATTTACACCACACATTGCCCTTAGACAGGACATCTCCACTGCCTCCAGCCTCCTCCTCGCTGCAGCATTTGCAACCCATGCTTCACACCCATATAAGAGTGTTGGTACCACTATACTTTCGTACATTCCCTTCTTTGTCTCCATGGATAACGTTTTTTGTCTCCACAGATACCTCAATGCACCACTCACCTTTTTCCTTCATCAATTCTATGGTTAACCTCATCCTTCATAAACCCATCCGCTGACACGTCAACTCCCAAATATCTGAAAACATTTACTTCTTCCATAATCTCTCTCTCCAATGTGATATCCAATTTTTCTTTATTTAAATCGTTTGATACCCTCATCACCTTACTCTTATCTATGTTCACTTTTAACTTTCTACCTTTACACACTCTCCCAAACTCGTCCACTAACCTTTGCAACTTTTCTTTAGAATCTCCCATAAGCACAGTATCATCAGCAAAAAGTAACTGTGTCAACTCCCATTTGCATTTAATTCTCCATAATTTAATCCCACCCCTCTCCCCAACACCCTAGCATTTACTTCTTTTACAACCCCATCTATAAATATATTAAACAACCATGGTGACATTACACATCCCTGTCTAAGACCTACTTTTACCGGGAAGTAATCTCCCTCTCCCTACACACCCTAACCTGAGCCTCACTATCCTCATAAAACTCTTTACAGCCTTCAGTAACTTACTACCTATTCCATACACTTGCAACATTTGCCACATTGCTCCCCTATCCACTCTATCATATGCCTTTTCTAAATCCATAAATGCAATAAAAACTTCTCTACCTTTATCTAAATACTGTTCACATATATGCTTCACTGTAAACACTTGATCTACACATCCCCTACCCACTCTAAAGCCTCCTTGCTCATCTGCAATCCTACTCTCTGTCTTACCTCTAATTCTTTCAATAATAACCCTGCCATACACTTTACCTGGTATACTCAGTAAACTTATTCCCTATAATTTTTACACTCTCTTTTATCCCACTTCCCTTTATATAAAGGAACTATACATGCTCTCTGCCAATCCCTAGGTACCTTCCCTCTTTCATACATTTATTAAACAAAAATACCAACCACTCCAACACTATATTCCCCCTGCTTTTAACATTTCTGTCATGATTCCGTCAATTCCAGCTGCTTTACCCCCTTTCATTCTACGTAATGCCTCACGCACCTCCCCCACACTCACATCCTGCTCTTCTTCACTCCTAAACGATGTTGTACCTCCCTGGCCAGTACATGAAATTACCGCCTCCCTTTTTTCATCGACATTTAAAAGTTCCTCAAAATATTCCGCCATCTACCCAATACCTCCAGCTCCCCATCTACTAACTCCCCTACTCTGTTTTTAACTGACAAATCCATTCGTTCCCTAGGCTTTCTTACCTTGTTTATCTCACTCCAAAAAATTTTTCTTGTTTTCAGCAAAATTTCTTGACAGAGCCTCTCCCATTCTTTCATCCGCTCTTCTTTTGCACTCTCTCACCACTCTCTTCACCTTTCTTTTACTCTCCATATACTCTGCTCTTCTATTAACACTTCTGTTTTGTAAAACCTCTCATAAGCTACCTTTTTCTCTTTTATCACACCCTTTACTTCTTCATTCCACCACTCACTCCTCTTTCCTCCTGCACCCACCCTCCTATAGCCACAAACTTCTGCCCCACATTCTAATACTGCATTTTTAAAACTATCCCAACTCTCTTCAACCCCCACTACTCCTACTTGCACTAGCCCACCTTTCTGCCAATAGTTGCTTATATCTCACCCTAACTTCCTCCTCCCTTAGTTTATACACTTTTACTCTCTCTTACTTGCTGTTGCCATTTTCTTTTGTCCCATCTACCTTTTACTCTAACTGTAGCTACAACCAAATAATGATCTGATATATCTGTTGCCCCTCTATAAACATGTACATCCTGAAGCCTACTCATCAACCTTTTATCCACCAATACATAATCCAACAAACTACTTTCCTTACGTGCTATATCATACCTTGTATATTTATTTATCCTCTTTTTCATAAAATATGTATTACTTATTACCAAACCTCTTTCTACACATAGCTCAATTAATAGTTCCCCATTTACATTTACCCCTGGCACCCCAAATTTACCTACTACTCCCTCCACAACATTTTTACCCACTTTAGCATTAAGATCCCCAACCACAATTACTCTCTCACTTGGTTCAAAACTCCCACACACTCACTCAACATTTCCCAAAATCTCTCTCTCTCCTCTACACTTCTCTCTTCTCCAGGTGCATAAACACTTACTATAACCCACTTTTCACATCCAACCTTTATTTTACTCCACATAATCCTTGAATTTATACATTTATATTCCTTCTTTACCTGCCATAACTGATTATTCAACATTATTGCCACTCCTTCTTTAGCTCTAACTCTATTTGAAACCCCTGATCTAATCCCATTTATTTCTCCCCACTGAAACTCTCCTACCCCCTTCAGCTTTGTCTCACTTAAAGCCAGGACATCCAGCTTCTTTTCATTCATAACATCTACAATCATCTCTTTCTTATCATTCGCACAACATCCACGCACATTCAAACATCCCACTTTGACGGTTTTCTTCTTCTTCTTTTTAGTAAGCTATACAGGAAAAGGGGTTACTAGCCCATTGTTCCCGGCATTTTAGTTGACTTTTACAACACGCATGGCTTACGGAGGAAAGATTCTTATTCCACTTCCCCATGGATATGAAAGGGAAAAGCAATAAGAACAAGAACTATTAAGATAAAATAAAAGAAAACTCAGATGAGTGTGTATACATAAACGTGTACATGTTTGCGTAGTGTGACCTAAGTGTAAGTAGAAGTAGCAAGACGTACCTGAAATCTTGCATGTTTATGAGACAGAAAAAAGACACCAGCAATCCTACCATCATGTAAAACAGTTTCAGGTTTCTGTTTCACAGTCATATTTTAGTTGCTCGATAGTTTCTTTCTCATTTAAATGAGCTATGAAGGTATTTTTTAACAATAGTTGGTTCATCGTACACTGTGTGGCTACCTTGATCTATATGACAGCTGTAAAGTTAAAACTATAGCTATCTATATTTAACTAGCATATTCAACACACTGGATGTTGTTTTGCACATAGTACAATGAAGTGCACCAGCTGGGCTGGCAAACCACCAAGGACTAATAAGGATATTATCAAGTCTTCCAAAAAGGCTATAATAGATGTACACTTCTAAATAATCAATTCCAGCAGATTTAGAGTTATTTATAAAGGGAAACCGCCATCCACAACTAAAATTAGAAATATATCTGGACAATACCTCCCATATCTTCTATTCCAGTACGTTGTTATTTGAGATCTGACCTATAAGTGTCTGTTATGTATATATTTATCAAGAATCTCTCTTCTCCCTACCAGCGAGGAATTTCAACACATTATCCTGTTTTTTTGTGGATTTACCTTATTGAGTTCTCTAAGCAATATGTCATCCGACATCCTGTATTTCGTATCATGTGTATATTTTATTTCTGCGTCTCAGCAAAAAGAATTCGTCACTGTTGAACATTAAGTTATTTTTAGTTGCTTACTGGAAACGTTTGTTGGAATGAGTTTAGATTTTTTTCCCTGTCTTCTACTAAGATAACTGTCATGTAGAATTTGTTATCGTCCACAAAGTATGATACGAACCCTTGATTAATGTCTTTATCTGCGTCTACTGTGAGAATGGAAACCATTAAAGGAACTAGGACCGTGCCTTGAGGTATTGAACTTTATATTTTGCTAAGCCTGGAATTTGTTTTATTAATTAATACTCTTTGTAATCAGTTAGTTTAAAAAATAATAATATACATTTCCCTACTTTTCCTGTTATACCACTTGATATTTAAACACTTATCGCTCCATGGTCGGATTCGCTAAATGTTTATGGATAATCTATATGCATGATATCTGTGTTTTGTTTCCTCTCCAGTTCCTCGGTGGTCTGGTAATAGTGAATTAACAGATGTGAGACGTAGGATCTTCCTGCTATAAAGCTATGTTGACCTATATATATATATATATATATATATATATATATATATATATATATATATATATATATATATATATATATATATATATATATATATATATATAATATATATATATATATATATATATATATATATATATATATATATATATATATATATATATATATATATATATATATATGTATATAGTTACAACCACATCGGTCTCGTCTCTCGGGTTGAGTTATCATCATTCTAATTTATCCGCAGATCTGAGGCCACCCCAGTAATGTCTTCCTTGTGTTTGAGATGAAAATAATTACTTTTTCTCTGTCTCTCCTAGTCTGGTTTATCTCGAAGTTTAAAACGAGATTCTTCAAAAGATCTTAAAACGTTTATGTTCAGCGTGAGGTAGTCGTTCACCTTGATTTAGTTTGCAGGTTTTATTTTGACGTGTCAAGTCCTCCCGTTGTTGTGCCTCTCCTGTTCTTTCTTTCTCTTCTACCTCTCTCTCTCTATCTCTCTATCTTTCTCTCTCTCTCTGTCTCTCTCTCTCTCTCTCTCTCTCTCTCTCTCTCTCTCTCTCTCTCTCTCTCTCTCTCTCTCTCTCTCTTCACGTACATACAAATGACACTTTTTTAACAACTCCTTTATTCCGTGACTTACATTATGTGTAAGTCACGGAATAAATAATAGATCTAGATGATCTAGAGATCTAGAAGATCTAGATGATCTAGAGGAGTGGAAGAAGCTTCCAAGAAGCGTCACTAAAACGATACAATGGGATGCTATGCTAATAGGTTAGACAATTACAAAAGTGGAAATGCTACTTGTAAGGCCTACCTAATATGGGTTACTAGGCCTACAGCAGTGGTTCAGTTTTGCTTTTGTTGAAAAAGAGGCGGGTGCTGTTAATTTTATTAATTAAAAATAACATCTAATGTACATACATACACACACTCACACACGCACATACACACACATACACACACACAAACAGAGCGAACACGGGCTTCTTAGGGCGGAATTTGGTGTACATTTGTGTTACTCGTACGTCAAGTGTTAGATGTTGACAACAGGTGAAGGTGGGTCACCTGCCACCGCCGCTGCTACAGCTGTAACCACCACTTTCGTCTCTGCCGCCACCACCACCAACAACAACAGCAATAACAACAACCAACCGCTACCACCACCACCACATACAATAACCATCAACAACAACCACCACCACTACCCACAGCAAAAATAATAAAAATTCAACAACAACAGCAACAACCACCAGTCCCCACCAAAACAGGAGCACCTATTTACCCTTGTTCACCTTGAACTTTGTTACCTGTCTAATGTTGTTGAATTAAAGAAAACTTACACATTATATGAACGTATTCATGTGAAAAAACACAACAATTCTCTGGACATATTAAAAATGGAGATTAAGACGCATGTACAACACTTGGGTATCTTTATTGACGAAACGTTTCGCCTACACAGTAGGCTTCTTCAGTCAAATACAAAGTTCAACTCCATGGAGCTGAACTCTTCTCCAGGCTGAGGGACTGACCACCTCAAATACTTTTTCTCCAAGGTTGATGGACCGATTACATCATCTCTGATTACATACTTCTCCTTCTGTTGCACATGTCTTAATCTTCAATTCTCTGGACATGTTCAATAATTGTAGGAGGCCTGGTCAAGGACTGGGCCGCGGGGGAGTTGACCCCGCGGCACAGGTAGGTTAATTGGTAGCGCCTTCGGCTCACAACCGAAGGATCTGGATTCGATCATGAGGCAGGTGGAGACGTTGGGCAAGTTTCCTCAACACCTATTGACCTTGATCACCTAGCAATAAGCAGGTACCTGGGTTTTAACAGATTGTTGTGGGTCACATCCTGGGAGGGGAGGGAGAGAGAGAAGGTGCAGGAGTTTGTAATTTGGTAAAGCAGAATAACTCTAACCTGTAAATTCAACTATAAATTTAATAAGGAGTAATGAATGAAGGTATGAACGGCGGTAGATTAAGTGATTCTTGTTTGTTACCTGCCTGTGTGCCTACAGGTGTCCTTGCTAGAAGAGGCAACTAGCTACAGGTGTCTTTGCTAGAAGAGGCAACTAGCTACAGGTGCCCCTGCGAGAAGAGGCAACTAGTTAGAGGTATCCTTTTCTAGAAGATACAACTAGCTGCAGGAGTCCTTCCTAGAAAGATCAACTAGCTACAAGTGTCCTTGCTAGAAGAGGCAACTATCTGCAGGTACCCTCGCTAGAAGGGACAACTAACTGCAGGTGCGTTCGCTAGAAGGGGCAACTAGCTGCAGGCGTGCTAGAAGAGGCAACTATTTGCAGGTGCCCTAGCTAGAAAGGGCAACTAGCTACAGGTGTCCTTGCTAGAAGAGGCAGCTAGCCGTCAGGTAGAAATTAACTGAGACAGTTTAATGCAGTATGGAGACTTAGTCCTCTATAAATCTTGCAGGCAGAGCTAAACGCTGCTCTGTATATGGTCAATACTCACAGTAGCTTCAACAGATCTGAAGCAACTGCGAGGGCGACGGGGGAGGAACGTCACTCCTACAGGGTGGGTGAGAGGTGACAGGGGCGTCACAGGTGACGCACGTTAAGCCTTCCCCCTCCCCCCCCAACAACCCAAGACGCACAAATGCATAGGGGTCAGAGTCAAATTATACATAAGTACAGGACCAGAAGGCCTACCATGGCAATAATAGTAATAATAATATATATATATATATATATATATATATATATATATATATATATATATATATATATATATATATATATATATATATATATATATATATATATATATTGTGTGTGTGTGTGTGCGTGCGTATGTGTGAACTCACCTAGTTGTGGTTGCATGGGTCGATTCACAGCTCCTGGCCCCGCCTCTTCACTGGTCACTACTAGGTCACTTTTCCTACTCCATGAGCTTTATCATACCTCTTCTTAAAGCTATGTATGGATCCTGCCTCCACTACATCACTTCCCAGACTATTCCACTTCCTGACAACTCTGTGGCTGAAGAAATACTTCCTAACATCCCTGTGATTCATCTGAGTCTTCAACTTCTAACTGTGACCCCTTGTTGCTGTGTCATATCTCTTGAACATCCTGTCTCTGTCCACCTTGTCGATTCCTCTCAGTATTTTATATGTCGTTATCATATCCCCCCTATCTCTCCTGTCCTCCAGTGTCGTCAGGTCGATTTCCCTTAACCTCTCCTTGTAGGACATGACCCTTAGCTCCGGAACTAGTCTTGTTGCAAACCTTTGCACTTTCTCTAATTTCCTTACGTGCTTGGATAGGTGTGGGGTTCCAAACTGGTGTTGCATACTCCAATATAGGCCTGACATACACGGTGTACAGGGTCCTGAACGATTCCTTATTGAGATGTCGGAATGCTGTTCTTAGGTTTGCTAGGCGCCCATATGCTGCAGCAGTTATTTGGTTGATGTGCGCCTCAGGAGATGTGCCTGGTGTATACTCACCCCAAGATCCTTTTCCTTGAATGAAGTTTGTAGTCTCTGGCCCCCTAGGCTGTACTCCGTCTGCGGTCTTCTTTGCCCTTCCATAATCTTCATGACTTTGCAATTGGTGGAGTTGAACTCCAGAAGCCAGTTTCTGGACCAGGCTTGCAGCCTGTCCAGATCCCTTTGTGGTTCTGCCTGGTCCCCGTCCGATTGAATTCTTCTCATCAACTTTACATCATCTGCAAACAGGGACACTTCTGAGTATATTCCTTCCATCATGTCGTTCAAATATACCAGAAACAGCACCGGTCATAGGACTGACCCCTGTGGAACCCCGCTCGTCACAGGCGCCCATTCTGACACCTCGTCACGTACCATGACTCGCTGATGACTTCCCGACAGGTATTCTTTGATCCATTGCAGTTCCTTCCCTATTATACCTGCCTGGTCCTCCAGCTTTTGCACTAATCTCTTGAGTGGAACTGAGTCAAACGCCTTCTTACAGTCCAAGAAAACGCAATCTACCCACCCCTCTCTCTCATGACTTACTGCTGTCACCTTGTCATAGAACTCCAGTAGGTTTGTGACACAGGATTTCCCGTCCCTGAAACCGTGCTGGTTGTCGTTGATAAGCTCATTCCTTTCTAGGTGCTTCACCACTCTTCTTCTGATAATCTTCTCCATGACTTTGCATACTATACATGTCAGTGACACTGATCTGTAGTTTAATGCTTCATGTATGTCTCCTTTTTTAAAAACTGGGACTACATTTTCTGTCTTCCATACCTCCGGCAGTCGCCCTGTTTCGATAGATGTTTTGAAGATTGTTGTTAGTGGTACATATAGTGCCTCTACTTCCTCTCTCAGGACCCATGGAGAGATGTTATCCGGCCCCATCTCCTTTGAGGTATCTAGCTCGCTTATCAGCCTCTTCACTTCTTCCTCGGTTGTATGTATTATGCACAACACTTGATGGTGTACCCCACCTCTCCGTCTTTCTGGGGTCCCTTCTGTCTCCTCTGTGAACACTTCTTTGAATCTCATGTTGAGTTCCTCACATACTTCTCGGTCGTCTCTTGTGATCTCCCCTCCTTCCTTCCTCAGCCTGATTACCTGGTCCTTGACTGTTGTTTTCCTCTTGATGTGGCTGTACAACAGATTTGGGTCAGATTTGGATTTCGTTATTTCTGTTACCCTTAGGTACAAACTATCTCCTCAGCTTCCTTGCATATTGTTGTCACATATTTCATCATCTCATTTACTGACTTCTCTGCCAATTCTCTGTCCCACTGAACCTATTGCAGGAAATTCTTCATGCCTGTGTAGTCCCCTCTCTTGTAGTTTGGCTTCGTTCATCCTACCCTTCCTGCTTCCCTGTCCACTTGTATCTCTACAATGTATTCGAAGCTCAGAACCACGTGGTCACTGGCCCCGAGGGGTCTTACGTATGTGATGACCTCAATATCAGCACTACTCAGGGTGAATACTAGGTCCAGTCTTTTTGGTTCATCCTCTTCCCTCTCTCTGGTAGTGTCCCATACGTGTTGGTACATGAGGTTTTCCAGTACCACCTCCATCATCTTAGCCCTCTACGTTTCTGGGCCCCCAAGTGGCTCAAGGTTCTCCAAGTCAGTTTCCTTGTGATTGAAGTCACCCACAATCAGTAGCTTTGTACAGCTCGCATGAGCCCTTCTGGCCACTTCAAATAGTGTGTCAACCATCTCTCTGTTACTCTCATCTTATTCTTGCCTTGGCTTCCTGCTGCAATTACCACCTTGAAACCTCCAGACTGAAGTGTTCCTATTCTGTAGTCTCTTGTTTGTCCTCTGTCTCCTCTCTCCAGCTCATCAAAATCCTATTGGTTTTTGATCAACAGTGCTACTTCTCCACCCACTCTGTTCCCTCTATCTGTCCTCAGGCTCTGATATCCTGTTGGAAAGATGGCATCTGTTATCATTCCTGTGAGCTTGTGTTCTTTGAGAGCTATGATGTCCGGTGATGCCTCTGTGTGTATGTCTGTGTGTACTCACCTATTTGTGGTTGCAGGGGTCGAGACTAAGCTAATGTGTGTGTGTGTGTGTACTCATCTAGTTGGGTGAGTACACACACACACACACACACATTAGCTGAGTCTCGACCCCTGCAAGTGTGTGTGTGTGTGTGTGTGTGTGTGTGTGTGTGTGTGTGTCTGTGTGTGTATGTGTGTCTGTGTGTCTGTGTCTGTGTTTGTTTGTGTATACTGGATGTGACATGTACACTGTTAGTAGTCTCCTTGTACCTAACCCAATATATATTCCTTCCGTCGTACCCACCCTAATATACATTTCTTCCCTTGTAACTACCCCAATATACATTCATCTCCTCGTATCTTCTACAATATACATTTATTCCCTCGTATCCATCCTAATATACATTCCTGCCCTTGTAACCACCCCAATATACAGTCTTCCTTCGTAACCACCCCAATATACATTCCTCCCTCGAACCCACCCCAATATACATTCCTCCTTCGTACCCACTCCAATATACATTCCTGCCCTTGTAACCACCCACTACAATCAATCAACTCTGTGGGCTTTTTTTTCCCCTCTCAGTGTAGCTGTTGTCTTGGCTCCAGTTCATTATCACATAAATATATCTCACACTATCTAAAACGTCAGTGTTTCTTTGAGAGAAGAACATTAAACAAGGCGACACTGGGGAAAAAAAAACCGGCACTCCCATTTTCTACGCGACAGGGGGGACTGTGACAATAGTGCCGTGGTATTGCCGTAGTGGGGGTGTGGGTTCCTTGAGACCTTCCCACTTCCAATTTGGTTATAACTCGGAGTGAGTCACAGATTAGTCTGAAGAGCGAAATTAATAACAATCAAGGTGATTTTTTTCTTCTTCGTTTTGAAAATGTTGTGTAATAAGTAGAAATCAAATTTATCTTTAAGGCAATTCAGATATACAGAGGAAAACATTATCACGGTATATACTCCAAGAGGTATGTATACATGTATATGTATATATATATATATATATATATATATATATATATATATATATATATATATATATATATATATATATATATATATATATATATATATATATATATATATATATAGTATGTATATTGAAGATAGGTAGATATAAATATCTTTTGCATGGCCCCCCCTATCATCCTCATTTCTTATAACTGTTCTGTAATTTGCACAGTGCCTAACTAAAGTTCGAATTCTTGCTTGTTATACTTGACGCGTGTGTTCAGGTCTCTGTCTTAGTGTTCTTGTTGCTCTGTCAGGTGACATGTTACGTTTTTGAAAATGGTGTTAGCTAATCTCTTTCTATGATAAAGCTCCTTAATGTTAGTGTCTGTGGATGGCTTATGACCCTGTGAGTCAAGGTTTTAAAATTTACCCACCAATCAAACAAATCAGCACACAAAAAACCACACCAAACAGGCTATGGAAACAGGCAAAACTATACAAGGAGAAGCCTGGAGTGAGACTAACACCATGCACGCCCTCCCTGGAGAGCACATCCTCCAAACATCAATAATTCCACGAGTGAAAAACATGGTCAAGCCCTGGCAAACCAAATGATAGGCGTCGGGCCACAGCTTGATGGCACATGTTTACACCAGCCACAGCACTCACATTTCAGAGAATGAAGGCATCGTCAGTTTTCAATGCGATCCGAGCATGTTCCCGTCACTCTCATCTCTCTCTCTCCTCTCTCTCTCTCTCTCTCTCTCTCTCTCTCTCTCTCTCTCTCTCTCTCTCCCTCTTTCTGCCCGATGAAAACAAGTGAAGCTGATGCCTTGCCCCCTGTCGCTCACGCTGGGGGGTGAGGGGAAAAAAGGGGGGAAGGAGAGAGAGAATGGAGATAAAGAAAGAAAGGGTAGGGGAGAATGAGGGAAGTGAAAGGGAACACGATTACGGAGTATCGGAGATGGTAAAGCAGAGAAGTAACATAAATAGTAAAGCAGGATTAACGGAGATAGTATAGCTGGAATAACGGATAGTATAGCAGAAGTAACGGAAACAGTCTTGAAGGAGTAACATAGTCAAGAGAGTCTTGGAGGGGTAACGGAGATAGTCTTGCAGGAGTAATAAAGATAGCCTTGCAGGAGTAATGAAGATAGTCTTGTAGGAGTAACGAAGATAGTATTGCAGGAATAATGGAAATAGTCTTGCAGGAGTAACGAAGATAGTCTTGCACGAGTAACGGAGATAGTCTTGCAGGAGTAATGGAAATAGTCTTGCAGAAGTAACGGAGATAGTCTTGCAGGAGTAACGAAGATAGTCTTGCAGGAGTAACGGAGATAGTCTTGCAGGAGTAACGAAGATAGTCTTGCACGAGTAACGGAGATAGTCTTGCAGGAGTAACGGAGATAGTCTTGCAGGAGTAACGAAGATAGTCTTACACGAGTAACGGAGATAGTCTTGCAGGAGTAACGAAGATAGTCTTGCAGGAGTAACGAAGATAGTCTTACACGAGTAACGGAGATAGTCTTGCACGAGTAACGAAGATAGTCTTGCACGAGTAACGGAGATAGTCTTGCACGAGTAACGGAGATAGTCTTGCAGGAGTAACGAAGATAGTCTTGCAGGAGTAACGGAGATAGTCTTGCAGGAGTAACGGAGATAGTCTTGCAGGAGTAACGAAGATAGTCTTGCAGGAGTAACGAAGATAGTCTTGCACGAGTAACGGAGATAGTCTTGCAGGAGTAACGAAGATAGTCTTACACGAGTAACGGAGATAGTCTTGCAGGAGTAACGAAGATAGTCTTGCAGGAGTAACGGAGATAGTATAGCGGCAGTGATGGAATAAGGTAACGTACGAGGATTAACCTGTTAACCAGGTTAAGTAAGCACAAACAAACAAACAAACAATCAGTGGTAACAATGGTACAATTACCGACAATATGTTAGGCAAAAGGACATACGTAACATTTTATTGTGGCAACGTTTCGCTCTCCAGGAGCGTCATCCGCAGGGATGACGCAGTGTTCCAGGGACTGATTACCTCAGACTCCTCCTCATCTTCCACCGTTCTTCTCTGTAATGGACTGAAGAAGCCACTGGCTGGCGAAACGTTTCCGTAATAAAGATTCCCAAATGTTGCACAGGTGTCTCAGGGGCGCTGACGACCACCTCATGAAGGACCACAACCAGTCTTTACAGAGCCCCTTATGGAAGGTTCCTTGATGCTGGTGATGGGCTCTTGATCCAATGCCCCAATTCCTTGAATCAAGCCTGAATGCCTTCCATTCCCCGAGGCAATGTATGACCCCTATGATTTTAACGCTTCCCTCCTTGAATATGGTAATACATAGTCTTTAAGGAACGTGAACCAAAGTGTTGGTTGGTTGACAGGTAATGAGCCTATTACCTGAACCTATTACCTGCCTGCCTACCTGGAGGGTGATCTGGAGGTCAACGCCTCCGAGGCTCAGTCCTCCCGGTGGATCAGGGCCTGATCAACCAGGCTGTTACTGCTGATCGCACGTAGTCAAACGTACGAACCACAGCCCGGTTGATCGTGTACTGACTTTAGGTATCTGTCCAGCTCCCTCTTGAAGGCAGCCAGGAGTCTATTGGTAATTCCCCTTATGCCTGGTGGGAGGCTGTTGAACAGTCTTGGGCCCCGGACACTTAACTAGCAGATTAAATTCTCATATTTCTTTATACTATTACTACTCCTACAGTTATACATACGTTTTATCACTAAGGTATGAGATATTTTATTATTTATATTGTGTTCTTCATTTATGAGTGTGGCGGAAGCATGAATGAGCGACGGAGAGTAAAGTATGGTGAGAAGTAAGAGAGGTGGACCTGTGAACTCCATTAACTCATTAGTGATTAATTAATTAAATAAGCCAGAATGAAAACTGCAAGAATCCACTCTATGGTCTGACATCAGAAGCTTCTCTCATCGCTGTTTCTACGACTACTGACCAGAAAGTGAGTAGTTGGGGCCTCTCCGCCTGGCTCACCCGATACTTGACCACACCTCGCCAAAACATCGTAATACGGCTGTCAGGTGACCTCTCTTCCATGAGTCTTAAACTTGACCTGACCTATGCTCGAAAACATGCAGCAAAATCAAATCGCTGAGAATGTTGGTTGATAGAATTAAAAAGAGGAGACGTGTTAAGGATATCACTGATCACAACATTTAGGAAAAAGGCCCCAAAGTGGCTGATGAAACTCAAACTAGACCCGAACACTCTTACCTCTCATATGCCTCGACTTCTTACTCTGTTTCTTGTACACTGACCATCAAAGGAGTAAATACTGTAATAACTGTACACTGTGTTCAATGTTTACTCAAGTGTTATTTTCCTGATAATATATTGATAATATTTTGAAAATATATGAAAAAAAATCATTAAAAGATAGGAAAATTCTCAAAACAAGAACTCATAATTGTAATATTTTATTTAGAGAAAGAGAGATAAAAAAAGATAGACAGAGAGGAGGAAAAGCGAGAGAGAAGAGATGAGAATCGTATAAATAAATGTACTGATTACGATGCTAAAGACGTGTATGAAAAAGGCTAAAGAAAGTTAAGACCTTCCTGGCTTCTTGAGCTCTTAACACACACACACACACACACACACACACACACACACACACACACACACACACACATCAAAAAGCACATTCCTTGTGGGTAATCGATGTAATTTTCTCCACTGTTTCGTGCCACAATCTGATTACAATCACACTCGCGCTCTTTGACTCCTGGATTTAAGAGTTTTTCCACTGAAATTGCGTGTATGTGTGTGTGTTGCGTCACTAGGCAATTCAAAGTCCATGAATAAGACACATGTGCAACACCACGGTATCATTACTAGTTCTCAGGTGTTACACATGTGTTTTATTCATCATCAGTTCTAAATAATATCCAACCATGACAGATCTGTTTGTGACTTGATAAAGCCCACTGTGTGGGCGAAACGTTGTCAATAAAGGATCACATTATACTGCATTTGTGGTTATTTTTCCATAGTGCCTTCGTATAAAGGCAAAGAAAGTGTAAGAATTATACGGGAATAAACGAGTAAACGCTGTACATTGCAACATTATGATGTTACTCTCTGTACATTGCAACATTATGATGTTACTCTCTGCTTTCTTCATTTGACTTCTTTTGGACCACTGGAACACTCCGCCATTTAGCCCTGTTTGTTCTTCTAATTTGTGGATTAATCTATGGTTTAATACTGTATCAAATGCTTTCCTATAGCCTAAGAATATATACCCAAACCCAGTCCTTGATGTTTTTTCTTTGTGACTCTGATGTAGAAGCCCAATAAATTTGACGTAACATATGTTTCCTTACTATCATCTGAAGAACTTTTGACTGAATACATTTTAGAGATACTTTTGTTTTTCTTCAGTTTTCTAGCAGCTCTTCTGATTCGTTGAATACCTTAGCTATTGGGTCCCGTACCTAGTTTTCCCTCTCTCAACACGAATGGAAAAATGTTGTCTGGGTCCATTACTTTTGTTATATCCAGTTCATGTATTAGTCTCATCATTTATCTTTTGTTGTGTTGATTCTCTCCAGTACCCATTGATCTGGTCTGGCTGCTGTGCCATCCGGCTGACCTCCACTTTTTTTTTTTCTGTGAAGGCCTCTTTGAATCTTTTGATAAGAACCTCGCAAACACCTGTCATTCTCCGTCAGCGTCCCTTCCACCTTCCTCAGCCTTTTCACTTGTTCCTTCATAGTTGTCTTTGTTCCTATATGGCTATGGAGTAACTTTGGTTCAGTTTATGCCATTGATAATATATCATTATTAAAATGTTTTGAAGCTTCCCATCTTATTCTTGAGTATTTGTTTCTAGCTCTCCTGCTTGTTTCTCGGAGTTGGGAATTTTTAGTGTCACTATTTTTTTCCCAAGCCCTTTTGCTCCTTTTCTGGGTCTCTGGCCTATCTACACTCTTGTCGAAACTGTGGGTTCTCTCTGTTTCTATTCATTATGCTTAGTATGAATCTTGACTCTTTCCTTTGCCTCTTGGCACTTTGACTTTTACCTCCTCTGCCCCTCGGTTCCCTTGTCATTCCACTTCGCTCTGAAAATTTCTCGTGTCATCATAGTCTCCGCATCTGTCCTCCCAGTTTTGTTATTCACTTCCTTTCGTTCTCCATTTCCCTTTCCACCATTAACTCGATCTTTAGTACCACATAATCACTGGCTCCTATTGGCTCCCCATAATTAATTTCTGCTATGTCGTTTTCATTTAGTGAGAAAATCAGATCAAGTCTCTCTGGCTTCTCTCTTCTCCTCTCTCTTGTTGTTTCCTTCTCATGTTAACTCTAAAAGTTCTTCCTCATTGGTTTCATAAGTACCATAATCTTGTGTGTGCGTGTGTACTGTGTGTGTCTGCGTGTATATGTTTTTCTGTGTTCGTATCTTTGTCTGTCTGCTTGCCTCTCCAGGTACAGGTGGGTTCGCCGAGACTGGTCTTGGTCCGGGTCTTCTCCATGCGGTGACCTGGTATCTGCCTGTCCGTCTACCTGACCTGTCTGCTTGCCTGCCTGTCTATCTGTGTGTCTGTCTGTCTCTTCTGTTCATCTGTATGTGCCCGTCCCTCTAAGCTTATCGCTTGTTTGTTAGGAAGAGGAAGGACTGAAATAGCGCAGATCGGTGAATAAACAGGAACAAATTAGCAAGAAAAGTTAAGTAGCATGGTCACTTTAGGCTATTTTTAAGGGAGGGATTTCTGTCGCATAGTGACGGGTGCTTTGACTGTAGTCAAGCTTATCATATGCAATTGTTAATGGGAAAGGGTACATGCTGTATCCAGCCTCCAGGACAGTCTTACAGCGGCTGTACTGTCTCTCTTGTCACTTGGCAAGGATTAACCTGTATAATTACAACAACGTTTGTCAAACGTCTAACAATGTTCTAATTTTTATTTTTAATACTAGGAATTTATTTATGAGGAGCAGTAATGCTTAGACGTTAAAGATTAAGTAAAAGAACGTAAGTTAGAGTGAGTGTTATATTTATTCAGAATGTTATAAATACTATAGGTACGTAGAAAATAAGCAATAGCAATGTTTATTAAAAATGAACGAAACTATAAAAAAAATCAATTATCCTGACAAACGAAAACTTTTTAGGAATTCGCGGTTGGAATAATCAATTGCGCTGCAGTTAATTAGGAGCTGCGCCACCGCGCTGGTGCGCACGTTTGAGGGGAACACTGACATTAGATCCTGCAACTTTCTACATTAATTTTTTTGGGGGCCACGTTATCCATCTACAAAAATTGAAATTCCTGCAGTTTGAAGAACTGCGAAAATATGACTTGAGATCAGACAGGACAAAAAAAAAACTTATTATAAAGAAGAAAAAAGACGGAACATGAGCCCAGAAATCAATATGGAATATTAAGCACGGACTGGGCAGTTAACTGACTTCTGGCAGTGATAATCAGCAAGTGAGTAGATCTTACACAATGTATTAAACGGTTGGGAGGGCAAGAAAGTGTCCATTACCTAAGGAAGTACACTCCCTTACCCAAGGCGCAATAATTACGCTGGAAATTACAACTTCCATTCATACCACTAATATTGCGTACATCCATTAGAGGCAGAGTCGACGTGCGCGCCCGTACGTCCGCTCGCCAGAAGGTCGACAATGGCTCTCAACAGGTGGTTTTCCTAGCGATTAACCAGGCCAGATTGCCCTCTGCCCCTGAACTGACTTTGGATTTTGGGATTAAAAATTCGATTATAAGCTACGAGTGAGCGCACTATACCAAAGTGAATTAAATTCCTGACTGCCTCGCTGCTAACTATAATTAACAAATACAGCAGACTCCTTGCAGGGCCGGAGAGTAACTCTCTGTAAAATCTTATTTTATTCAAGAATTACGACTTGCTCTTACTAACTTGTAAGTTATATGACACGTAAGGTAGCGTGTTGAATGTTTATATTAACTTTTACTAATGTATTACAGAAAGTGAAGTACAGTCAAGGGTGATAATACTAGGATATTCTTAGACATAAGGGAAGCCTCTAACATTTTTTCTTACCCTTAATGGCGTGTATCTTAAGAGGCACCTAAGTTCCCCAGTCTTCTAATAACATATAGTTTTTCCACTATAATCTACCTGGTCCATAATTACTATCGCATTTGCTTTGTCTGTTTCGTCTAGGATCTTTCCTTAATTCATGGTATAACAACAAATATTTCAGGACAATTGTGTTGCAAAGGACAACTGTGTTGCAGAGGTCTACAACACAATTGTCCTGAAAGATTTGTTAAGTTATACCATGAATTAAGGAAAGATCCTGGACTTCACCTCACGAAAGCAGGCAAGGCAAATGCGATAGTAATTATGAACAAGGTAGATTATAGTGGAAAAATGAACATGTTATTAGAAGACGTAGGAACTTACGTGCCTCTTAAAGGTTAATTTAACTAGGTAATGAATGGAACCAAGTGTTATAAAGGCTACAAAAGGAAAAGACAAAAGGTAGGACAACGTTTCGCTCTGCATAGACTGGGTAAAGTTCTTCACAGTACGAAACATCGCCCCATCAATAGCTGGTGCTGCGACCTGTCAGTTTCATTGGCTGGATAATAAAACAGTGGCGTACCCCTTATTCTTCTATACCTAATAAAGTAAAACTTAAATCTGAACATATAATAATGTATCAGCAACCAACCACTCCTAACAAACAATTGGTTGTTTTGGTCTTTATGCCTCATCAGTCTTTTCGGTGGTTAAATTTGGTTAATTTATTTTAAATTAATCTAACCTAAATAGCTTCAGTAGATAAACTTGTTTACTTATATAAAGTTAAAAAAGTTGTCTTTAGGAAGACAGACTGCAAGAGCAACACTGTTTTTTAGGGCCAGAAATCTCCCTCTACATATTATCAACACATATGTTGCAGCATCAACACGTGTGTTGCAGCAACATCTCGTGTGTTACATCAGAAATTACTGTGTTGCGATCCTACTACCTCAAGTATCGTAAAAAACTTTGAAATAAACAAAGACTAAATACTAAGCCATAATCTGCCTCTATGAAAGATCAGACTGTAGCTCTAGATTTCTTAGAAAATAATAAATAAGATAAAAAATTAATACACATCACAAAGTAATATAGAAGATATAGCAACGTTATATTCCTAGCATTTAAATGTGTCCATGTATCTAAAGTCAACACGATAATTGTAGCTGATTCCTTATCATAAAAGCTCTTAATTCTGTGTCAAGCATATTGACACAAGCATATTGTGATATGCTTGTGTCAGAAGCCAGGCACTGTGGCACTGAACTGTCGACAGTGGGATTTGAGTTCATCTGTGGCTTTCATCACACTCTTGTTTTTAATAATGAACTGAATATGCCTTCAAGGATTGCAACTTCGGGGCTGTCAATTAGTACTTTGAGGATAATAATACGAAAGGAATATCAACTGAACTTCATTGATTTGAGTCTGATGGAGAGTGACACCAGTTAGTCCTGTCATCATTCTGTCACGCAGGAGGAGCCATATGTCTATGGTGCCTCCAGTAAAATCAGCAGACTCCTGGATGTCACCACTGCCTGACATAAGCAGTGGTTGTACTTCTAAGAGTTTGCATTACTAGATATTGTAGACCTATTCAATGGAAACCTTGTCAGGGAAAACTAAAAAAAAGTTCACGAATTCAGAGACAATTCACTGACACATGTTCAAGAATTGTAAAATTATTTACCCCACAGTGGCTTATTACCAGCCATTCTGGAAAAATATCCAGACGTTGTCTAATGTAAGTAACTCATTACTACTGAAACTTGTCAAAATTCAATCAAGCATTGCTAAAATCTTTTGCATTATAAATAACTTATAACCATAAATAAAACATATTGTAATTGTTTTCTGACTAGATTCACGTCTGCAGAATTAACTCGTAACGATCGTCACTAGATTATAATAGATCATTACCACTGTAACTTGCTTAGCTACCAAAACACTGGGGCTCAGTACCTGGACTCACTATGTGACTCTGTAATCTTTTGACTACCGCTCACAGGCTGTCTCTGTGGTACATAATTATACTGTTAAGCTAATTACTAGATCAAAAAGTAATGTACAAGATCACAGATTAATACACGAAAACAGAAAGATCACAAAGATCACAAAGTAATGAATAAAATCACAAGTATGCATGATCAGAGAGTAATATACCAGATCACAAAGAGACAAGATAACAGATATACATGATCAGAAACCTGTATACAAATCACGAAGAAATACACTAGATCAGAAAGTAATACACAAGACAGAGACGAGGAAGTTGAAAAGAAAATAAGCAAGTTTCTTGTCAGCCAATTTAACATCACCTGACCATGGCAGCGAGACACACCGGGGGCAAGAAAGAGCTTACCCACACTGCGCACTTGTGGTGATTAACTAGCGCCTTGCGGGCCATAAATCCAACCTTATGGAGTCGGGAGTTGAAGTGCCTCTGAAACACGAGCGCGAGGCCTGCATCGTAACTATTGAATATGGAGCAGCATGGCACTTGTAGCGGCACCTGACGTATGGGAGCAACTCAATACTACATTACTTGTCTTTTTCTCCCGTTTGGTTCATCATGTCACATTGGGACTGACATGATAAACATATGACTTGGACTTTTTTGTGTGTAAGTGGTGCCAAAGGCTACAAGGAGGGAAGAGTGCTTAGTAAAGCAAAGTCAGACCCCACTGTGACGATTGTGAAACAAAGGTGAGGTCCACGCACAAGCCACACACGGTGCCACTGTATCAAGGACACTGCACACATATCCCGCACACGGGAGAATGATACTTATGACTACGTTTCGGTTCGATTTGGACCCTTAACTGGTCTAGGTCGGACCGAAACGTCGTCATAAATTTCATTCTCCTATGAGCGGGTTATACCTGGAGTATACTTGGAGAGGGTTTCGGGGGTCAACGCCCCCGCGGCCCGGTCTGTGGCCAGGCCTCATGGTGGATCAGGGTCTGATCAATCAGGCTGTTACTGTTAGCCGCACGCAACCCGACGTACGATCCACAGCCCGGCTGGTCAGGTACCGACTTTAGGTGCCTGTCCAGAGCCTTCTTGAAGACAGCCAGGGGTCTATTGGTAATCATCCCCCTATGTATGCTGGGAGGCAGTTGCACAATCTTGGGCCCCTGACACTTATTGTGTTGTCTCTTATCGTGCTAGTGGCACCCCTGTTTTTTTATTGGTGGGGGGATGTTGCATCGTCTGCCGAGTCTTTTGCTTTCATGGGGAGTAATTTTCGTGTGCAAGATTGGTACTAATTCCTCTAGGATTTTCCAAGAGTATATAATCATGTATCTCTCCCGCCTGCGTTCCAGGGAGTACGGATTAAGGAACTTCAAGCGTTCCCAGTAATTGAGGTATTTTATCGCACTTATATGTGCCGTGAAGGTTCTCTGTACATTTTCTAGGTCAGCAATTTCACCTGCCATGAAAGGTACAGTTAGTGTGCAGCAATATTCCAGCCTAGATAGAACAAGCGACCTCAAAAGTGTCATCATGGGCTTGGCATCCCTGATTTTGATGGTTTTCATTATCCATCCTGTAATTTTTCTAGCAGATATGATTGATACAATGTTATGGTCTTTGAAAGTGAGATCCTCTGACATTATCACTCCCAGGTCCTTCACATTAATTTTTCGCTCTCTTGTGTGGTTGGAATTTGTTTTATACTCCGATATAGTTTTAATTTCCTCACGTTTTCCATATCGGAGTAATTGAAATTTCTCGTCATTGAATTTCATATTGTTTTCTGCGGACCATTTAAAGATTTGGTTGAGGTCCGCCTGGAGTCTTGGTGTCTTCAATGGTGGACACTGTCATGCAAATTCGGGTGTCATCTGCAAAGAAAGACACGGCGCTGTGGCTTATATCCCTGTCTATGTCAGATATGAGGATGAGGAACAGGATGGGAGAGAGTACTGTGCCTTGTGGAACAGAGCTTTTCACATTAGCCGTCTCAGATGTTACTCTGTTTACTATTACTCTTTGAGTTCTACTTGTTAGGAAATTATAGATCCATCTACCAACTTTTCCTGTTATTCCTTTATCACGCATTTTGTGCGCTATTACACCATGGTCACACTTGTCAAAGGCTTTTGCAAAGTCTGTGTATACTACATCTGCGTTTTGTTTGTCTTCTAGAGCATCCAGGACCTTGTCATAGTGGTCTAGTAGTTGGGACAGGCAGAAGCGACCTGCTCTAAACCCATGTTGCCCTGATGGGTGGCGATCTTGCTTCTTAGAACCCTTTCAAAGATTTTTCTGATAAATGGGACCATTCCCAAAGACCCGTGTTAGGACGCTGACGATTATGGATTTTTCGTTCTTCGGAGACTTTGTGAATAGCGTCCATAGTGAATGTGCCGGAAGAAACGGGTGGTAGTGGTGGTGGTTGTGGTGGTGGTGTCTTGTTTGTCAGGAGCAATATGATTTTTTTCCAGATTTATATTGATGACCTACTCATTGACGCTTTCGGTCATGTGACCGAGGCCTTACACCGGCTGACCAGTCCCATCCACAAAAAGGGTTTAATATCACGTCATAAGACGTGATGGAACCTCCTATAAAGAAGCTGCATAAAAAGTGGAATACCGACTGTCAAATAAAAAACAGCCGACTCACCAATCATTTGCAACTATTTTACATTGCACAATGATATCTGAGGAAACAAAGGCGAAGATTATAGTGGAGAAAATAATTCCAGATTGCTACATGTTCTCTTACGAAGCACTTGGCCATCATCAGACCCAGGTAACACTTGTACAAATGACGGAGAGATGGATTCCCAAAGCAAACTACCAGCCAATTAACTTTTATTTGCAAAAACCACCAGAACCCCAAAGCGAACTCTACGACCCAATGAACGTTCTTGATTGAGCCTATAAAAACGTAAACATAGAGGAGCATCTAGACAGGTAACACTCACCCTGCCATTCCAAGTCACAGTGATTGGCCATCAGTCTTCACACACCTCAGTCAAGTTGAGTAATGTTTGATTTGTGGTACTGAGAAAAAAGTTCGCAAGTGCACATTACACATCCCGAGGGAAGGTGGTGCTCTACAAGGTGCTATATACATGTGCTCTACACATGTGCTCTACACAGATGTTCTACACAGGTGTCCTAGTGAAGATGTTGAACTTAGTAAAGATGTAGAGCATAGTAAAGATGCTGAACTTAGTACAAATGTTGAACTTAGTGAAGATGTTGAACTTAGTGAAGATGCTGAACATAATGAAGATGTTGAACTTATTGTAAGTAAGTTTATTCAGGTACAAGTATATATACATACTGTTACATAAATTATCATACATAGCAGCATATGTGTAGATTACCCAGGATAACCAAAAAAAAAAAGTAGGAGAAAGTGACTTATCTCCATTGGGGTCCTTATACTAATTTATTATTTCCACAGTAAAATTAGATGTGCTAGAAATAAGATAAAGTTAGTTATTTACATTAACATTAAAGAGAGAATCAGTAATATGTTATATCAGAAATCACCCTAGAGGTATACCCTCCTCCCTTTCTGTCGCTACATTCATTAGGTACCTTTTGGCTCTCTTCTTGAACTGGCTCATACTGTGACTGGCTCTGACAGGTGCAGGCAGTTTGTTCCACTCCTTGATGTTGTACAATAAAATGTGTTTGAAGCCTGGCCACCTACTGTGGGTACTACAAAGTTATGTTCCCTTCCCCTAGTACTATAATTGCGTTGGTTCCCAGCCTTGACAAACTTGGCAACAATATATTCTGGACACTGTGAGCAATTTTATAAACATGATTTAACTTCAGTAGTTTTACTCTGTCTTCAACATTCACCATATCCAGTTGTTGTAATTCATCCTGGCCTACTTGCTGTCTTGGACACAGATCCAGGATAAACTTCACCATTATTTACTCCTTTCAGATTATGTTTCGTGCCAAAAACTATGGCTTCCGTTTTCCCGAGGTGTAACGACAATTTGCTGCAGCACTCTAGTTCTAGTGATAGTACATTAGCTATATCTTGTGAGTC
This sequence comes from Cherax destructor, assembly GCA_009830355.1. Lineage (NCBI taxonomy): Eukaryota > Metazoa > Arthropoda > Malacostraca > Decapoda > Parastacidae > Cherax > Cherax destructor. The sequence continues at coordinate 187,736 of WNWK01000060.1, forward strand.
TTTACCTGACACTAACAGAGCACTGTCATCTGCATACAACAGAAGATTACACTTGACACTGATGGGCATGTCATTCACATAACATAAGGACCCAGAATACTACCTTGGGAAACCCCACATGCTGTCGGCAGTGGATCTGATTCTGTGTGAATATGCTGAACCTAGTGAAGATTCTGAACCTATGCATCAGGTAAACATATAATCTATGCGGATCAGCATGAGACCCACGCTTGATCAAGCTTATTCTAAGAATATGTAAGCTTACTACGAGGTTAGTGGCAGACCTACGAAGACAGACTAGAGGTATTAGAGCCTCCAGCAGAAGAATATGTGAGAGTCACGGGGAGTAGAGGCAAATATTTTTGTGGGTTGGCCAAAGATTTTGTCGGGTTTTACCTGGAGTTTACCTGGAGAGGGTTTCGGGGTCAATACCCCCGCGGCTCGGTCTGAGACCAGGCTGGTTGGGCAAATAATTTTGTTAGTGGGCTTAGGTTTGAGAAGAACCTGCCTAGTATGGGATAGTAGGCCTGCTGCAGTGTTCCTCCTTTCTTGTCTTCTTATGTTTACGACATACAAGATACTTACGGACGCAATAGGGAAGCACCAGAGATACCACTTGAAACAAGAACAATGAATCACAGGGACACAAACAAGGAAGGAATTTCCGAACATCACACAGACACACACACACACACACACACACACACACACACACGGATACCATTACCTGTAACCTACGCTAACCACATAACCCCCACACACACACAAAGCCATTTTCCAACCATTAACACTGGTGTTTCTGACGTAAATATCTTTGTTTCTCTCTCAGTGCTTATTTTGCAAGGTAGCAGCTGTAACTGACGAAATATTTTATATCTCGTGTCGGCATCAAATCACCAGCTGTTTCAAGCCCGGGAGAAAATCAATTACGTTAATATCTTCTTGCAACTTGTTTTCATTCTACTAACTGCCTCGCTTAACAAGGCCTATTCAACGTCGTTAGGACAACGTATATAACATAAGCAAACAGGGCAATATTTCAATATTACTTTTCGTTATAAATATTTGTTGGAGATGCCACCACTAAATCTGACGAACCATCATTAAAGAGAGAAACAATATCTGACACTATCATCGGAAGTAAATAACAAAATCGGACAGAATTACATCCATTTAAAAGAAAAAAATTCATTCCTTAGTAAAACCCAAAATCGTATGAGGTGGGCAACTATAATATTCCCTATATTATTAGGAACCTCTCCCACAACAACCACACTAAACCACAATGTCCTTAAGAACACCTGGAGAGCAACAATCGCCATCCAAACCTGCTGAAGAGAAACAAACGATCCGGGAAATAGGCAAAGATCTACAACCGCGCCCCCAATGACACACGTAACATTAAAGTCGCTCTGTCAATAGGACCAATCAGCTCTCAGCTTTAAGCCACCCTCCCATACACACTACTCACTTTACCCCGCTTAATCGAATCCCTCGTTTTTATGAACCAAACTGCACTGGAAGGCAGGGAAACGATGCTGTGTGTTCACGCTCAAGGCGAGGTTCACTTAGCGGGTTCTTTGCCAATGATGTGTTGGAAGTGTGGACGGGAATACTGAGTGTTTATGGGAGAGTAAGAGGGGTTCGACACTACAAATCCAATCAATGAATGGAGGCGATGGTCAGCTTTAGGATGACATCACAGACAGCAACAGGTGAGTAGAGGGGTTTCCCCGGCTGATGTTTGAAAGAGAAAAAACTATCGTTTATTGCTTTTCGATTACGTTTGAGTCCTCATTGTTACTGAAATAAAAATAGATGAATTGCATTACCGTTTTCTTGATTTATGGTAGTGAGGATTAAATAGTTACTGAGAAGTTTGTAGCGATGAAAAAACACTGTAGGGAGAAATCCAATTATCTCTCCCCACCTGCTGCCAATATTCCAGCCGTCTCGCCCAGGTAAACATTGAACCAAGAAGATAATACCTTCTAAACACCCGTCTAATTGAACTTTCGCGTCAAAGGTGTTTCCCCGCATAACACACATTAGGAATTAATTTACCGTGTTTTAACCATAGGACTTCCATCACTCTTGCATCTAGTAAGTAGCTTATTCTTGACTTAACGGCGACTAATTGACGATAACTAGGAGCAGTGGTCGAGTATTGAGATCTCACGTACACGCTTCGACCTCCACACCTTCATGTGTTCGCATTCGCGTGAACGTGCGTTTGTCTGCACTCTCATATTTGTATTTGCAGGGGTCGATTCACATCTCCTGGCCCCGTGTGTGTGTGTATGTGTACTAGCCTATTTATTGTTACAGAGATCAAATCGCAGCTCCTGGACCTACTTCTTCATTTGCTTCTTGCCGGGTTCATTCCCTCCAAATCTTGTAGGACCCATCATATTTGCTAATAAATCTTGTAGGACCCATCATATTTGCTAATAAATCTTGTAGGACCCATCATATTTGCTAATAAATCTTGTAGGACCCATCATATTTGCTAATAAATCTTGTAGGACCCATCATATTTGCTAATAAATCTTGTAGGATTCATCATATTTGCTAATAAATCTTGTAGGACCCATCATATTTGCTAATAAATCTTGTAGGACCCATCATATTTGCTAATAAATCTTGTAGGACCCTTCATATTTGCTAATAAATCTTGTAGGACCCATCATATTTGCTAATAAATCTTGTAGGACCCATCATATTTGCTAATAAATCTTGTAGGACCCATCATATTTGCTAATAAATCTTGTAGGACCCATCATATTTGCTAATAAATCTTGTAGGACCCATCATATTTGCTAATAAATCTTGTAGGACCCATCATATTTGCTAATAAATCTTGTAGGACCCATCATATTTGCTAATAAATCTTGTAGGACCCATCATATTTGCTAATAAATCTTGTAGGACCCATCATATTTGCTAATAAATCTTGTAGGACCCATCATATTTGCTAATAAATCTTGTAGGACCCATCATATTTGCTAATAAATCTTGTAGGACCCTTCATATTTGCTAATAAATCTTGTAGGACCCATCATATTTGCTAATAAATCTTGTAGGACCCATCATATTTGCTAATAAATCTTGTAGGACCCATCATATTTGCTAATAAATCTTGTAGGACCCATCATATTTGCTAATAAATCTTGTAGGACCCATCATATTTGCTAATAAATCTTGTAGGACCCATCATATTTGCTAATAAATCTTGTAGGACCCATCATATTTGCTAATAAATCTTGTAGGACCCATCATATTTGCTAATAAATCTTGTAGGACCCATCATATTTGCTAATAAATCTTGTAGGACCCATCATTTGCTAATAAATCTTGTAGGACCCATTTATTTGCTAATAAATCTATGCTAAAAGCGCTTCTCAGCCGTTTTCTTCCAGGTGACTGGACTTCCTGACCATCTTAAGGTAGAAGGATACTTCCTGACACCATTTCTTTAACATATATGGATGAAATCACAATAAAACGGGTGATTGTAAATATATAAAAATACCACAGTGAAAATAGGAAATAAAAACTGATCGTTTTCATGTGCTTGCACACATATCTTCACATAAACATATGTGCCCTCGTGTACTTGTTTTTTGTCTTTCAAACAGACTGTTCATGTCAGCTCGATGAAGTCCCCCCGATTACTTTGTCTCTGTCATGTCTCACCTGGTATTCCTATCCTCTAATGTGGTCAGGTTCAGGTATTTTAGTCTCTTGATGACTAAGACACATGTGGAATACCTGGGTATCTTCATTTTGAAGACGTTTCGCGAACCAATGGCTTAATCAGTTCAGTGTAGAGGTCAACTGAAGGTGTTGAAACTGGTTGCGGTGGAATACCGCTGTAGTCTTGATTAATCAAGACTAATCAGATTAATCAAGACTACACTGGTGACCACCTTCATCTAACCTGAGGGACTGATTACCTTGTCTTCTACTGTCTCCAATCCCAGCATCTTTAATCAGCCTCTGTATTGAATTAATAAAGGCATTGGTGGGCGAAACGTCTTCAGAATCAAGATACCCCAGGTATTGCACATGTGTCTTATTCATCAGCTACCATAACTCTGGTCTCGTCTCAGTTCATTTTCCTTATCTCTGAGACGCGTCTCGTTACAAACCTTTGCCTTTCTCCAATTTTTTGGCATGTTTTATAAAGTGTGGGTTGCATGATGGTGCTGCGTACTCCGAGATGGCTGTCACACATGTGATATATGAATAACCCTATATACCACATACGCTGCAAAATTTATTTGGCTGATGTGCGCCTTTGGAGATATGCTCGGCATTATGTCCACCTCTGTTCCCTGAGTCTATGTTCAGTTTCCGGTGTTTTTACCCGTTCCCCAATTTTCTATACATTACATTTACCAGGGTTCTAATAAAAATTTCTGACTAATGTTTCTCCAGTTTCATTTGTCCATCATTTGTAAACAGGGATAAGTCTAACTATCTCTTCTGATATGTCATTTCACATATATCTGAAACAGTACCAAACCCAGAAGCGATCCTTAGGTAACCTTACGTAATACACTCGCCCATCCTGACATCTCTTTTCTTACATTGAAGAACATTCCCTGTTATTCCAGCCGGTTCTTCAAAATTATGACCAGTTTCTAGCCTGATAAAGTGTGAAATGCCTTCTTGCATTTCAAAAATATGTTGTCCACCCATTTCTCTCTCTCTCCTGCCTCATCCCTGTCACAATCTCGTGCCTCATCCCTGACACACTCTCCTGCCTCATCCCTGTCAATCTTTCCTGCCTCATCCCTGTCACTCTCTCCTCCCTCATCCCTGACACTCTCTCCTACCTCATCCCTGTCACTCTGCATGGAATGCAGTAGGTTCATATGATAGGATTTACCATCTATAAACCCCGTGGTGGTTATTGTTAATGAAAGCACATTTCTCCAAGTGTTCCAACTTTCTTCTAAATGTTCTTCTCCATTGGGACTACATTCACTGTCTTCAAGATCCCTGGCAATTGCTTTGCTTTGCATCCAATGACTTTTAGATTTTAGCTGTTGGTGATGACTGCATGCAGCTCAGTGTATTTTGCAAGGTCTGCCGTACCTCTTGGTTTCGTAAGGAGTGATTTCCATGTGTAGATTGGGAACAAAGTCCTCCAGAATTCTCCAAGAGTATACATGAACTTTCTCGTCTACTTTTCAGGAAATATATCTCAAGGAACCTCGGGCATTCTCAATAGTTTAGGTGTTTGAGTGAATATATATAGCAAGTAAAGGTTCTCTGTGCATTCTCCAAATCCGCGATTTCACCTACCTTAAAAATGGTTGTTAGTGTGCAGCAATATTCCAGTCTAGAGGGAATAAATGGTTTTAAGAATACTGTCATTTGCTTGGTGTTTCTTTCTTTCTATGGTTCTTATTATCTAGCTTTTCATTTTTCTTGCAGTTGGGATAACATTGTTGTGATCCTTGAATGAAATATCTTTTGACATTGCCACTCCTCAGTCCTTTACATTCTTCCTCTTCTTCTTCTTTAATGAGTTATTGAGTTTGTCTTATATTCCATTCCAGATTTTACGTCATAAAATTTTCCACAGAGGAGTATCTGAAATTTGTAGTCATTAAACATTAATTTGTTTTCTGTGGCCCACTGGAAAACTGATTTATATCAGCTTGAAGATTTACTGTGTCCCTAATGGATTCCACTCTCATACAAATTTTAGTATTGTCTGCAAAGGATGATACAGAGTTATGATGTACGTCTCTGTCTATGTCAGATATGAGAATGAGAAAGAGAACTGGAAGGAGTGTTTTATCTTAAGGGAAAAAAAGCTTTTCAATATGGAATCCTTAGATAATATTTTGTTGACTATTATTTTTTGGGTTCGATTTCATAGAAAATTAAAAATCAAGTGCCTACTTTTCCCATTTTTCTTTTCTCTGTAATAATTTTTAATGCTATTACACTATGATCACACTTGTCTATGACTCTTATTTACCATCCAGTCATTCTAGTGCATTAAGGACTATATAATGATCCAGTGGCTGCGAGAGGCAGGAAGGAGGGACTTGTTAAAAGCCCATGTTTTCCAGGGATACGCAGCTGTTATGAATCCATGTGTCTTGTAATCTTACTTCAAAGCTATAATAATGTTAGACGTCAGTGCCGTCAATCTATAATTTTTTGTGATTGTTTGGCTGCTTATATTTGTGAAGTGAAGCTATATTCAGAGTTTTTAGCGTCCAAACCAGACTCCAACTCCATAGGATATTCAACGCATGCGATAGCGGGAGGCGGGTTAAAATATCTCGGGTTCGATCCCCGGCTAGTCGCAGTATGTTAATCGCTATAAAAAAAACACTTCTTTCGTGGATGCAATAATATGTGTACTGCTCATGAGACTGGTATCAAAACGAGAGTAGAATGAAATTAGTTCCCGTAGTAATTCACGACCACGAATGTGCTCGCGTCAGGTGTGGTATGTCTAGGATCTGGGTACCTAACATTTGAAGCATGGTGGTGTAGTGGACTAAGGTGTCGAGGATTTGGGCTGGATCAATAGCTGGAGCCATTGATCCAGCCAACAACACTCTCCTTGGTGTTCCTCTTGGGTCCAGTGCCATTGATCTGATCCTAGAAAAGAAAATCTCAGACCTCAGGACGATGGAAGGCAGGACGAAAGACACTGATACACATGATGCCTTCTACCTACTCACCAGGTGCCTGTCCATCCCAAAACTTACCTACTTCCAGAGATGCTTCCCAGTCTTCTGCAGTCCGAAACTCAAGGAATATGACTCTCTCCTCAAGACCATGCTAGAGAGTGTATTGAATCTTTCCCTCGAAGATGGACAGTGGTTGCAAGCCTCACTTCCAGTCAGGCTTGGGGGGCTGGTAGTACACAAATCCTCCCAGATTGCCCTACCAGCTTTCCTATCCTCTTCCATAGCATCAAACGAGTTAATAAAACAAATTCTTACGGACATCCTCAGTGATTCAGCAGGAATACAGGACCCTAGCTACGCCAGTGCCATCACTGAATGGGAGACTCTTGCTGCTCCGGCACCAAAACCTAGTGCAGCACTAGCCTACAAATAGTCAAGTTGGGATGGCCCCATCGCTGAAAAGGTGCTTGCCAACATGCTTAGGGCTGTAACATCAGACAGGGAGACTGCCCGTCTCCAAGTTGTGAGCGCACATCACTCTGGGGACTTCCTCCAAACAGTTCCCATTTCGGCAATGGGAACACGCCTCGACCCTAAGACACTCCGTATTGCAGTGGCTCTGCGCCTTGCTGCCCCAGTTCACACTGAATATACGTGTATTTGCGGCAATGTGCAAGCCGACCAATATGGTCTACATGGTCTTAACTGTTCCAAAACCAAGGGCTGGTACGCAAGACACAATGAAGTCAACGACATCATAAAGAGAAGCCTTGCTACAGCTGGGTGCCCAGCAGAGAGAGCCCCAGTCACTAGCAGCCAACAATACTCACAGCCCAGTAAACCGCCCCGACAGGATCACCGTCTATCCTCAGAAGAATGGCAAGCTCTTAGAATGGGACTATACCTGCGTGTCGACATTGGCTGACACCTACATCCATCACAGTGTCGGGCGACAGAGAGGAGCTGCTGACCACAAAGAGGAGTACAAGATCAGAAAGTACAGAGACATAAACCAACAGTATCAATTTGTCCCAGTGGGATCAGAGACCTTGGGATCATGGGGAAAAAATGCCACACTTTTCCTTATAGAACTGAGTTCCAGACTCATCGACACCACCAGGGACCCGAGGGCAGCCACTTTCATGTTCCAGCGCCTCAGCGTGGCCATCCAGAGGGGAAATGCTTGTTGCATACTGGGCTCGCATCCAGCTTTGGAGGAGCTGGAGGAGATTCATAATCTTTGATATATTGTACCAATGTATTCATTTTTGTGTTTTTTGTCAGTGTATTCTGTCTATAAATAAAGTTCACATAGAATATAGAATATAGGGGGTAAGTGAAGAAAATATTCAAACAACTCCAGGGAGAATCTTGAGTTTTCCCTGAAGTTCGTTTATTCTCTTCTCTTCTCTCTCTCTCTCTCTCTATCTCTCTCTCTCTCTCTCTCTCTATATATATATATATATATATATATATATATATATATATATATATATATATATATATATATATATTATGTAACCACGAACGAGTGGTATTGATCAATAACAGCACTGCGACTAGCCAAGGATTCGAACCCATGCTGTTTTTTCCCGCCTCATGGTGAGCGAAAACACATGACGCTCTAACCCACAGGACCACGCAATCCTACAAGAATGACGCACCCAGCTAAGCTAGGTGTTTTACCGTCATCCGAGGACATACGGTGGTATGGATGCCTCTGAGCTAATTTCATTCTCCTCCCTGTTTGGTGTACTATCCCAACGAGCAGTATTTTATATTATTGTACCCACGAACGAGTGGTAGGGAGAGAGTGGGGGAAGCGAGAGACAGTGACAAAATGGGAGGTGGGGAGGGGAAAGAGGGGAAAATATGAGAGAGAGGGGAGGGAGAAGCAAAGGGGGAGAGAGAATGGGAGAGGGAGAGGGGGAAAGAGGGAGAGGAGGTGGTAAAAAGGAGGTTGAAAGAGAGGGGGATCAGAGTAGGGAGTGGGAGAGAGGTGACGGGAGGGTGCGGGGGAGAGAATGTGTGGGTGTGAACGTGTGTGTGTGGAACTATATGAGTGTGGGTTTATTAAGTGTGTGAAAAGTAGTGGGTGGGACTGTGTGTTATGGTATATGAATGTGTATATAGAGTTTGTGTATGACCCGTGGTCTTCCATGCTCCTCTGACCTGACCTGACCCACAACCACCTACTAGTTTGACTTCTATGCTTATCCTTCTTCCTAGTCTAATAGACACCTGTCTGCTCGCCCTGTTCTGCTATAAATTACCAATTGCTATTCGTTATTGAGTACTTGATAGCCTATTCTTTATCGTACTAGGAGAGTTGGACCGTTCACAAACAGCTTGTCGGTTAATTGGAACTCACACCCGACTCCCCGAAAACCACGCATAGGTCAGATACTTGCGATGCAGCCTGTAGCAGCCTGTAGCAGCCTGTAGATTGTCCAACTCGATGTGATGTCCTGGCGTATATCCACCTCCGTTTTTTCTTATTTCACTGGTCACACATTGATTCCATTTATTCTTTTATGTTGATGAAAAAAATAATAATTTTGTACCAAAAGAACCTTAGGAAACTTGCCAAACCTTATTATAACAAGCGCAGTTTAATTTAGCCTAATCTATTTAAATATATTTTAGATAAGTTTACAATAATTTAATAATAAACAAACACAATGAAATATATTTTTTTCGTTAGGTTCAGAATATTTTTTGTAAAATTATTGCATACACAAATTTTCGCTTGCCTTATTCGGCAAGAAGAGCGTTGCTATTTAAGCCAAAATCGCCAGTTTTATACCTATTCATATATATATAGTGCGTGTGGGGTTAGAACTGTGTCAATAAGGTTTTGAGTCTCATTCATGAAAAATTCATTTCGATTGTTAATCTTTTTAGTCTGGTTAATAGTCACTTAACACGGAGTCGTTTTGTGACTTCATTTATTCAATCATTTCTTTGATGTCACCAGATTAACTTATACTGGAGATGGTTCTTGATCCGTATTTTTTTTTCAGTGTAATTAATGTAATTGTGTTGTTTTTGTCTCTCCTGGACCGTGTGTGTGTGAGTGCATGCACATACACGCATGCGTGTATGTGCATGTGAGTGGACCGTGTGTGTGTGAGTGCATGCACATACACGCATGCGTGTATGTGCATGTGAGTGCATATGCGTGTCCGTACGCAAGAGCACCTGCGTGTATTTGTGCTAAAAATAATAATTATGGACAAGTGACATTATTCTCCCCACACAAACGATTTACATAAACACAAATATTTTATATGCCAACATTTCCAAGTGATAATTTCTTTTATTGATAAGTCGTACGACACACACACAAACTTTCGGTAACAAAAACATTGTCAACATTAAATACTGCATGTAGAAAAATGCAAAAAAACACAAAACAAAACAAAAAAACTTTCATATCAGTGATAACCCCTAAAAAAACAAACTGCAAATAGATTTACACAAAATAAAACTTATACATTGTGTGGGGGGCAATTTCTGTTTTCGTCGTTTGATTTAGTAAAAAAAAACTCCAAACATGTTATTCTCGTTTTAACCAAAATGTAATTTCAATTCTAGTCATTGAAATTTGAGAGATTCACTGCCATTTCGCTCGTCGTAAAATAACTGTGGTTAATAGTTGGCCCTCCAAAAATGGCCCCAAACTCCGCGCAACTGTACACTGAACTTTCTAGTTTCTAATATATTATTTTTGACTTCTGATAGACAAGTGCGCGAACAGCGTGTTATTACGGCGCGTTCACGAGTTCAACACACTGTCTCATTTTCTGAAAACTATTTTTCTTCATGAACTTTTTCTTTGACCACTGAATACATTCTGAACTTCGGTGACGTTAATTATGCAAAAATTATTGACTAGTACTTTCAAAGGTAATTAATGACGGCCTAGCCTCGACAATTACGTCTCTGAATTATAACATTACAGATGGCAGGTCAGGGCTGGGAAACACAGGCCAGTGTGTCTTGTGTCGCTTGTTCGTACTCCTGCATGCGTTTTATTACGCTGGTGTCGCTTGTCTGGACTCTGGGATATTTCAATTGGACTCTGATATCCTTCACTTGGATTCTGGTAGCCTTCACTTGGACTCTGGTAGCCTTCACTTCTTGTATCATTTTTGGACTCGAGTCATTTCTTTGAACCCTCTTGTCATTTGTTTGAACTCATATGATTGTTTGGACTCTTGTATCATTGTAAGGACTCTCGTGTTGCTTGTTTAGACTTATATATTATTATTTGGACTCTTGTATCGCTTAGTTGGACTCTGGAATCACTGTTTGATTTTTTGAATATTGTTTGTACTCTAGCGTCGGTGTGCTATAGCTATTTTTGACTCTGGTATGACTATTTTTGACTATGGTATCGCTATTTTTATAACCTGGTATCACTATTTTCGACTGTGCTAAAGCTCCTTTTGATTCTTGTATCGCTGTTTTTGACTCTGGTATCATTGTTGTTTAATCTGTTATCGCTTTTTGACTCTGTTATCGCTTTTTGACTTTGTTATCGCTATTTTTACTCTGGTATCGCTATTTTTTTATTCTGGTATCGCCATTCTTTACTCTGGTATCGCCATTTTTACTATAGTACCGTTGTTTTTGACTGGTATCGTCATTTTTTACTATGGTATCGGTGGTTTTGACTCTGGTATCGCTGTTTTTGACTCTGGTATCTTTCCACAACACACAGTCCCCCTAAATTGCACACATGTTCTTGAATATTACAACCTAGCGTACTCGTGCAGACACTCGATAAATTTCACTCCCCTTACCGTATGATAATATTCTTTTTTCTCCTTTCCTGAGAACCAACTCCTATCCAACAATGATGCAAAATAAAAAAAATATATATGTATATATATATATATATGTGTGTATCAATGAAACCACGAAACAAGTGGTTCTGAATCATTTACCAAACTGCGGCAGGTCAGGGTTCGACCCCACGACACATCACGAAAAATACCTACAGTGCTAGTCACGGCATTATGCCTGGTGAGTGTCCTGGCATAATGCCGTGACGAAAATCAGAGGCCTACCATACAAGGGGGTCTTTTTTCGCCAGTGCATTATGCCGGGTAGCAGTCATTAGCATGACGTCACGGCCTGACGCCACACTCCACAGTGACTCCTCAGTGCTCACGTGGCTGCCATGGTGAAAGGAAATGCTTAGCTGTTTGACCAATATATGAGCGAGGACACAGAGTACATGGGACCTTGTAAATCCCACTAACTTTGTTAGATGCTGTGTTTTTAATCAACCTCTGTTTCATTGTCCCAGTGTTTATGGAAGCAAGGTTTATATTGTTCTTTTTTTAATGTCTCAAGCAAGCAAATCAGATTCTCATTGTATGGTAAAACTAGTACATTTTTCCTGGCCATCACTTCCTTAGGTTCAGTCGTATAGAAAGTCTTTCTGGCTGACATTAATGCCTTCTCGACAAAATCCCTAGGATATCTCAGTTTTGTGGCTATGTTGAATATCTTGCTGATTTCGTCCCCTAGGTACTCTGGACTGCAGATGCGCAAGGCTCTCAAGAACATTGTGAGAAACACACTCCTTTTTTACCCTAGATTCGTAATTGGAATAGTAATGAATGTATGACGACACATTAGTGAACTTCCTATAGACTGTAAATTTGACGTTTCTGTGAACACGATGGATTAAAACATCTAGGAACGGCAAAGTGTTGTTTATTTGTCGTAACCCAACTGAACTTCTTCCTTCGGCCCAGGACCTTCAACAGTAGATATATTCTTACCCCCCCCCCCCTTCCTCAATGCCTCAGTGCCACGACGTGACATGTAATACAGTATTACAGTAGCAATACACCCGCAGTGTGCTGCTGCTGCTACACTATTCAGTATGGTGGCTAAAATGTAGGAACACCCGCAGTGTGTTGCTACATTTTTAAAGTGTTATGTATCTTAACTTGACCCAACTTCATTTAAAATAAAGAAAATAGAAACTGAGGAACAATAGGATGCGTTAAGAAACCGACGTTGAGCACTGCGTAAAAAAAAAAATATGAAGTAGAAATGAGAATGGCGTGTTATACGATAATTACATTGTGAGGATACCCTGTACTAACATGGCAGGAAATACCCAAGGTTTGGGCTATCCTGTTCTATTTGACAGTTACAGTGCAACGCATATCCGCAGTTTGGGCTATCCTAGTCTGTATGATAGTTAGGTAGTAGGAATAAAAGTTATGTTTCCCTTGACATATTCTGTCCCATAGAATGTTTCATGCATCAAGTGATGAAATGCGTCACTTTCAGATGGCAGACTTCAGGAGGTGAGAAAATAACAAAAAATTCACTGAGGGTTCAGTTAGTAAAGCAAATTCAAGAAAGTGACAGGGGTGCGGTGGACGGGTATTTGGGATGGGGGGAGGGACGTGGGGGAAAAGGTTCAAGAGGGGATTCTTCGGGTGGGGTAAAAGGAGGGGGGGTTAAAGGGTAAAGGGGTGTGAGGAAGCTCCAAGCTGCCTCCTTAATGGGTGACCTCCCTCTGTGAGATTGCAATTTATGATGCCTAGGCGACCCAACCTTGACAGCTTTCTCTGTGGGGGTGTGGGGAGAGAGTTTCTTGGAGAGGGGGGTATGCACTAAGGGGAGTATGTGGGGAGGGTTATATATGGGAGATGGAAACAAATATTCAGCTAGAGGATATGTAGGGAGTGATTATGCGGGGAGGGAGGTATAAGACGGGGTATGTTGGGAATAAGAAATACAAGAGGTATGTGGGGAAGGTATATGAGGGAGGGTATGTAGTGAGCGAGCAATATGAAGGGGTATGTAGGGAGGAAGATATTCGAGGAAGTATGTGCAGAGTGAGATACACAACCATGCATTATTATAATTATTATTATTATTATTATTATTATCAAAACTAAGCACTAAACCCACAAGACTCATACAGCGCTGTACACAACCATGAAGTGATCCTATTTTTTTTAATAGGGTGTAAACCTAGCTTGAGTAAAACACAATATTTAGACTATTTCTTCGATGAATAAACATATTTATATTTTGAAAAATTGTCCGAGGCTGAAATAATAGCTAAACCGAATTTAAAGGATTAGTATAAATTTTAGTAATAGGTACCGCTAGCAAACACCAGGATAAAGTCGTATTTCTTAAAAACCGTCTTGGTCGTGGCCACAGGAGCGAAACGTCTTCAAATAAATATACGTCCTGGTGTTTGCTCACGTGTCTACTTAAACTTTAAGTACGTAATGGATCGAGACGGATTACACTGAATAAGTCGCATTGGGAGCATATTAATCAATAATAAACCACCTAAAACAGCATAGTATACTGCACCCATACTGCATTAATACATGAATGGCAAGCGTCACATGGCGGGATTAATGCTCGTAATCAGCGAAATTTGTCGAGAGGTCGAGGTCTTTCTCTTCACTCTAGGTTCAGAAGCTCCGAAGCAGAACTTGTCAGAGCTCCATACCCTCAGTGTGACACTCAGTCCAGCTACTGTACGAGGCTCGTCACGCCTATCTACTGTATAATAACAGCGATGGTGATATACAGAGACGTGTGTATCTTTCAGTGTATATGCACCGAGAGGCTAGTGTCTCTTATACAAACACCTAATGGTGTGTATATTCATCGATAGCGGTGTATCTCTCGGTGTTTATATACCGAATAATGTGTGTCACTGCGTATATAAGGGGTGTATATCTCTATATAAACAAATAAGTGTATAGATATATGTATATACACTGAAAATCGACTTTAATTACCATTTCAATTAAAGTTTCTTTGACTAGTGGTGTACAGATGACATGCAGTCTTAATTAATGACCCTCGCCTAGTCGACAGGCTTCAAACCTAATTATTCAACTGCCAAGAAAGAATAACTTAATACATTAAAAAAAAGTGTGTAGTGAGTATAAATACCTGATGTATACTTTAGTGTATAAAACCATGCCTCTTCAGGCTAGTTATGTGTTTAGATAAGGCAAGTGTTTTTGTGGAAAGTGCCAGTGTATACTCGTAAGTGCCAGTGTATACTCGTAAGTGCTAGTGTCCAGTGCTAAAATAGGAGTGGTAATACACGTTCAGTCAGAATATTGAACAAGATTGTTCTTGGTAGATAGAAATTGAGGTTTGTCAGAAATGTTTGATACAGCACTATATTTTTAAATATTTTATATATTTTTAAAAAAATTCTATGAAAAGTCTATTGTGTTCGTTAAGTGAATAGAAATATGCCCGATTATGTAAAAATAGATACAAATACAGTGTAATGCGATTCTTTATTGACTACGTTTCGCCCACACAGCAGTTTTTATCAAGTCACGAACAGATCTACCTAAGCATGAGTACTCATAACACTATAGCAGCATCAACCATCATGAAAAGGTGAGTTTCAGAGTTACAGAGGCAATCTCATTGCCTCTGTAACATGATTTTAGCGCTACCGTAACGTGATAATAGTCTTAGTGCCACAGTACCGTGATAATTTATTTAATATGATATAAACAAGGAGTTGTTCAATAAATCACGATACTTTTGAATGATATTTAAATTATACACGCACAAGTGAAGATTGTAGTCCATAACAGGGAATACTTTTAGGAGATGCTGGTAGAGGGAATAAAGGTATATCTTTTGAAGGTACGGGTTAAAGTTTATTGGTGGAGATATTTGGGGGAAGTGCAGGATACAAGGTATAACTGGGAATACTTGTAAAACGTACTAGTGAAGAGTGTAACTAGGGATACTTACACAAGGAGCAAGTAAAGGTATTACTGGGGCTACTTAGGGAAGGCACTAGTAAAGGGTGTTACCATGGATACTTACAGAAGGAGCTATAGAAGGACATTACTGGGAATGACTCACCACGAAATCGTAATGACACGATTGCAAACAAACCACATACCACGGGTGGGGTTCGAACCCGCGGTCAGAGAGTCTCAGAACTCCAGACCGTCGCGTAAGCCACTGGGCCAGCTAGCTTCAATAAGATTCATCCAACTAGGTATATTTCTACACCATAGGAAGGTTAGCATAGGCACCACTGTGTCCACAAATGCAAGTTTTTACAGACGAATCTCCAGCTAGCATAGCTAGAGTTCATCACGGTCATGCTAGCTGGAGATTCGTCTGTAAAAACTTGCATTTGTGGACACAGTGGTGCCTATGCTAACCTTCCTATGGTGTAGAAATATACCTAGTTGGATGAATCTTATTGAAGCTAGCTGGCCCAGTGGCTTACGCGACGGTCTGGAGTTCTGAGACTCTCTGACCGCGGGTTCGAACCCCACCCGTGGTATGTGGTTTATTACTGGGAATCCTTACGGAACGTACGATTGACGTGTATAACTGGGGATACTTCCTGAAGTAAAAGGATGATGGGTATTACTGGGATACTTTAAGAAGATGCTAATTGAAGGGTAAAAATATGGATACTTGTAGAAGGCGCGAGCTGAGGAATACAACTGGGACAGGAACTCTGAGTATTAATAAGAATTTATGTCCAACTTGCAGGTTAGTGAGTCTGCGTCTCCTCAACTACACCTGACTCACTAAGGTAAGTTACTAAGTTACTTTGCACTAACTGTTACTGACAGCGGTTTTTTTTTACTGTATACGAAGTTTCTCAATGAGATTTATACGAGAGTCGATATGTATAACATCAGGATATACGTACATAAGAACATGAAGTACAGCAGCAGGCCTACAGGCCCATGCTACGCAGGTACAACCCACACCCACCCACATTCACTCATGTACCTATCTAACTCGTTATTACCGCTACTTGGGGGTTTCTACCACTCATTCACAACGCTGAATCTAAATTTACGTCTGTTTGCATCGAAACTTTAATGTCTTGATGTAAAGTTTTGCAATGAGTTTAAAATTTGAAGTATTTCGCCATAAACGCAAACATTTTAAATTTATTATAGCAATCTGGATGTAGTGGTCATGTTTAGTGAGGGAAGAATATTATTGTTGACGGGTGAAGAAGATCTCAGCTTTCAAGCTGGGGCAGTTTTCATTTTATTTTAGTGGTCGGATAAACAATAAGTACTCAGGATACAGTTAATAGATTAATAATTAATCTTGTCACAGTGATGAAATTACGAGGTGACTTAGAGTAACGTTCGGGTATCAGATAAACATAACGTCAGAATAGCTAGTATTGTTTACCTTGTACCTGTTGTTGCCATAATATTTCGACGCTATCGTTGACTATAATTTTTCTCAACTAAAACTCTTGCATTTTTTTCCCGTATTTAGGCTGTTTTGGTTTATGTTAGGTAAGACGACACATGTTGCACACATGTTCTCTTATCTAACATACTGTCGGTAATTCTACCAACATTATCATTACTTTTGGATGATGAAGGATAAAAGCGATTCTAGAAAACCTTTGCTAACTTTTCATCGTTTGTGGAGAGTTTTTATATTTAATTTTCACGAAACGGAGGAATTTTAGTCATACCGAGACTCCCGAGTGACAACCCTCGCTCTGCTTCTCATTTTCCTGCCATTATTCCAGTTTTTACTAACAGTTCACAGGATTAAGTGTCTTATTTTTAATGGCATGCTTTGAAGAGCAGGTGGCTCCTACGTCAATATTATCAATATTTCAGATAAATCATTTGTAGTTGGGTTTTCTGGATGAGATGACGTGTTGAACGCATCTATCTGGACGTTTACCGAGATTTTCCATTCAAATATTTGCATTGCATTGATCCTGACGACGTGTTTGCAATTGCAGTGCAAAAGACGTTGAACAACATCATACTTCATCCTTCCTGTTACTGTTGTGCCTCTCTCATTTATATATGTCGTGCCGATTAGGTAAAACTTGCGATTTGGGTTAAAAAGCAACGCTCTTCTTGCCGAATAAGGCAAGCGAAAATTTGTGTATGAAATAATTTCGCAAAAATCATTGTCAGTCTAACGAAAAAAAATATATTTCATTGTTTGTTTATTATTAAATTATTGTAAGGTTACCTAAAATATATTTCATTGGATTAGGCTAAGTTAGATTGCGCTTGTTATAATAAGGTTATGTAAGTTTTCTAAGGTTCTTTTGGTAAAAAATTATTAATTTTTACATTAACATAAATGAAAAATATATATCTTTAAACGTATAAGAGAAATTTTTAGAAAGGACTTAATTTTAAATGAATTCTTGCTAATTGACCAGTTTTACCTATTCGGCACACACACACACACACACACACACACACACACACACACACACACACACACACACACACACACACACACACAATGTATTTTGTCTTGAAATAAAGTTTATACACAATGAAAAGATGGGGTGGTAGGGGAAGTGGAATATTCAAATGGCTTCAGTAAGAAATCTAAATATTCTTCCTTGAAGCCTTTTTATCCACTTCTCCGAGGCTATGGGTCCCACAATTTACACCAGAGGTGGACCCCATATATATATATATATATATATATATATATATATTTTTTTTTTTTTTTTTTTATTAACACATCGGCCGATTCCCACCAAGGCAGGGTGGCCCGAAAAAGAAAAACTTTCATCATCATTCACTCCATCACTGTCTTGCCAGAAGGGTGCTTTACACTACAGTTATAAAACTGCAACATTTACACCCCTCCTTCAGAGTGCCGGCACTGTACTTCCCATCTCCAGAACTCAAGTCCGGCCTGCCGGTTTCCCTGAATCCCTTCATAAATGTTACTTTGCTCACACTCCAACAGCACGTCAAGTATTAAAAACCATATGCCTCCATTCACTCTATCAAATACGCTCACACATGCTTGCTGGAAATCCAAGCCCCTCGCACACAAAACTTCCTTTACCCCTCCTCCAACCTTTCCTAGGCCGACCCCTACCCCGCCTTCCTCCACTACAGATTTATACACTCTCGAAGTCACTCTGTCTCGTTCCATTCTCTCTACATGTCCAAACCACCTCAACAACCCTCCTCAGCTCTCTGGACAATCGTTTTGGTAATCCCGCACCTCCTCCTAATTTCCAAACTCCGAATTCTCTGCATTATATTCACACCACACATTGACCTCAGACATGACATCTCCACTGCCTCCAGCCTTCTCCTCGTTGCAACATTCATCACCCATGCTTCACACCCATATAAGAGCGTTGGTATAACTATACTCTCATACATTCCCTCTTTACTTCCATGGACAAGGTTCTTTGTCTCCACAGACTCCGAAGTGCTCCACTCACCCTTTTCCCTCATCAATTCTATGATTCACCTCATCCTTCATAGACCCATCCGCCGACATGTCCACTCCCAAATATCTGAATACATTCACCTCCTCCATACTCTCTCCTCCAATCTGATATCCAATCTTTCGTCACCTATTCTTTTTGTTATCCTCATCACCTTACTCTTTCCTATATTCACTTTCAATTTTCTTCTTTACACACCCTACCAAATTCATCCACCAACCTCTGCAGCTTCTCTTCAGAATCTCCCAAAGCACAGTGTCATCAGCAAAAAGCAACTGTGACAACTCCCACTTTGTATTTGCTTCTTATCTTTTAGCCCAACACCTCTTGCCAAGACCCTCGCATTCACTTCTCTACAACCCCATCTATAAATATATTGAACAACCACGGTGACATCACACATCCTTGTCTAAGGCCCACTTTTACTGGGAAATAGTCCCCTTCCCTCCTACACACTCTAACCTGAGCCTCACTATCCTCATAAAAACTCTTCACTGCTTTCAGTAACCTTCCTCCTATTCCATACACCTGCAACATCTGCCACATTGCCCCCTATCTACCCTATCATACGCCTTTTCCAAATCCATAAATGCCACAAAAACATCTTTACCCTTATCCAAATACTGTTCACCTATATGTTTCACTGTAAACACTTGGTCTACACACCCCTACCTTTCCTAAAGCCCCTTGTTCATCTGCTATCCTGCTTTCTGTTTTACTCTTAATTCTTTCAATAATAACTCTACCATACACTTTACCAGGTACACTCAACAGACTTATTCCCTATAATTTTTGCACTCTCTTTGTCCCCTTTGCCTTTATACAAAGGAACAATACACGCTCTCTGCCAATCCCTAGGTACCTTACCCTCTTCCATACATTTATTAAATAATAGCACCAACCACTCCAAAATTATATCCCCACCTGCTTTTAACATTTCTATCTTTATCCCATCAATCCCAGCTGCCTTACCCCCTTTCATTCTACCCACTGCCTCACGAACTTCCCCTACACCCACAACTGGCTCTTCCACACTCCTACAAGATGTTATTCCTCCTTGCCCTACACACGAAATCACAGCTTCCCTGTCTTCATCAACATTTAACAAATCCTCAAAATATTCTCTCCATCTTCCCGATACCTCTAACTCTCCATTTAATAACTCTCCTCTCTATTTTTAACTGTCAAATCCATTTGTTCTCTAGGCTTCCTCAACTTATTAATCTCATTCCAAAACTTTTTCTTATTTTCAACAAAATTTGCTGATAACATCTCACCCACTCTCTCATCTGCTCTCTTTTACATTGCTTCACCACTCTTTTAACCTCTCTTTTTCTCTCCATATACTCTTCCCTCCTTGCATCACTTCTACTTTGTAAAAACCTCTCATATGCTAACTTTTCTCCTTACTACTCTCTTTACATCATCATTCCACCAATCGCTCCTCTTCCCTCCCGCACCCACTCGCCTGTAACCACAAACTTCTGCTGAACACTCTAACACTACATTTTTAAATCTACCCCATACATTTTCGACCCCATTGCCTACACTCTTACTAGCCCATCTATCCTCCAATAGTTGTTTATATCTTACCCTAACTGCCTCCTTTTAGTTTATAAACCTTCACCTCTCTTTTACTTACTGATTCTATTTTCCTTGTATCCCATCTACCTTTACTCCCACTGTAGCTATAACTAAAAAGTGATCTGATATATCTGTAGCCCTCTATAAACATGTACATCCTGAAGTCTACTCAACAGTCTTTTATCTACCAATACATAGTCCAACAAACTACTGTCATTACGCCCTACATCATATCTTGTATACTTATTTATCCTCTTTTTCTTAAAATATGTATTACCTATAACTAAACCCCTTTCTATACAAAGTTCAATCAAAGGGCTCCCATTATCATTTACACCTGGCACCCCAAACTTACCTACTACACCTCTCTGCATGTTTCTCCCACTTTAGCATTTAGGTCCCCTACCACAATTACTCTCATTTGGTTCAAAAGTTCCTATACATTCGCTTAACATCTCCCAAAATCTCTCTCCTCTACACTCCTCTCTTCTCCAGGTGCATACACGCTTATTATGACCCACTTTTCGCATCCGACCCTTATTTTAATCCACATAATCCTTGAATTTACACATTTATATTCCCTCTTTCCTTCCATAACTGATCCTTCAACATTATTGCTACCCTTCCTTAGCTCTAACTCTCCAGATACTCCTGACTTAATCCCACTGAAACTCGCCTACCCCTTCAGCTTTGTTTCATTAGGGCCAGGACATCCAACTTCTTTCATTCATAACATCGGCAATCATCTCTTTCTTATCATCCGCACTACATCCACGCACATTCAGACAACCCAATTTTATAAAGTTTTTCTTCTTCTCGTTTTTAGTAGATTTGTACAGGAGAAGGGTTACTACCCATTGCTCCCGGCATCTTAGTCGCCTCTTACGACACGCATGGCTTACGGAGGAAAGATTCTTTCCACTTCCCATGACAATAGAGAAAATAAAAAGAACAAGACCCTATTAAGAAAAAGAAGAAAACCTAGATGTGTGTATGTATATATATGCATGTATGCCAGTGTAGTGTGACCTAAAGTGTAAGTAGAAGTAGCTAGATATACCTGTTATCCAGCGTGTTTATGAGACAGAAAAAGACACCAGCAATCCTACCATCATGTAAAACAGTTTCAGGTTTCGTTTCATAGTCACTGGCAGGACGGTAGTACTCTCCTGGGTGGTTAGCTGTCTACCAACCTACTACCTACTACCTACTACCTACTACCTATATATATATATATATATATATATAAGATACCCACTATAAAATATCGCACATCACATTATCAAGGAACTATGAACTACTAGTTCCTTGATAATGAGTAGTCACGAAAGCGCTTGGAATTCTTCTATTTTTCATAGTGGTTGTCTTGCAATTTTGATATCACCTGTTTACTGTGATCTTTTTGCATATATTTTTATTATTTTTTTTTTATTAACACATCGGCCGATTCCCACCAAGGCAGGGTGGCCCGAAAAAGAAAAACTTTCATCATCATTCACTCCATCACTGTCTTGCCAGAAGGGTGCTTTACACTACAGTTATAAAACTGCAACATTAACACCTCCTTCAGAGTGCCGGCACTGTACTTCCCATCTCCAGAACTCAAGTCCGGCCTGCCGGTTTCCTGAATCCCTTCAATATATATATATATATATATATATATATATATATATATATATATATATATATATATATATATTGTTTGTGTGTAAACATACAATTATCAAGGTTAGTAATAACCTTGGCAGTTCAAGTACCTTTAGACAAAAGTATAAGAAAGAACAAGAAGAAAATGAAAAGATAAAAAGATACAAAAATAATGGTAGGATTGCTGGTGTCTTTTTCTGTCTCATAAACACGCTGGATAACAGGTATATCTAGCTACTTCTACTTACACTTTAGGTCACACTACACTGGCATACACATGCATATATATACATACACACATCTAGGTTTTCTTCTTTTCTTAATAGCTCTTGTTCTTTTATTTTCTCATTGTCCATGGGGAAGGGGAAAAAGAATCTTTCCTCCGTAAGCCATGCGTGTCGTATGAGGCGACTAAGATGCCGGAGCAATGGGCTAGTAACCCCTTCTCCTGTACAAATCTACTAAAAACGAGAAGAAGAAAAACTTTATAAAATTGGGTTGTCTGAATGTGCGTGGATGTAGTGCGGATGATAAGAAAGAGATGATTGCCGATGTTATGAATGAAAAGAATTTGGGATGTCCTGGCCCTAAGCGAAACAAAGCTGAAGGGGGTAGGCGAGTTTCAGTGGGGAGAAATAAATGGGATTAAGTCAGAGTATCTGAGAGAGTTAGAGCTAAGGAAGGGGTAGCAATAATGTTGAAGGATCAGTTATGGAAGGAAAAGAGGGAATATAAATGTGTAAATTCAAGGATTATGTGGATTAAATAAGGGTCGGATGCGAAAAGTGGGTCATAATAAGGTGTATGCACCTGGAGAAGAGAGGAGTGTAGAGGAGAGAGAGAGATTTTGGGAGATGTTAAGCGAATGTATAGGAACTTTTGAACCAAATGAGAGAGTAATTGTGGTAGGGGACCTAAATGCTAAAGTGGGAGAAACATGCAGAGAGGGTGTAGTAGGTAAGTTTGGGGTGCCAGGTGTAAATGATAATGGGAGCCCTTGATTGAACTTTGTATAGAAAGGGGTTTAGTTATAGGTAATACATATTTTAAGAAAAAGAGGATAAATAAGTATACAAGATATGATGTAGGGCGTAATGACAGTAGTTTGTTGGACTATGTATTGATAGATAAAAGACTGTTGAGTAGACTTCAGGATGTACATGTTTATAGAGGGGCTACAGATATATCAGATCACTTTTTAGTTATAGCTACAGTGGGAGTAAAAGGTAGATGGGATACAAGGAAAATAGAATCAGTAAGTAAAAGAGAGGTGAAGGTTTATAAACTAAAAGAGGAGGCAGTTAGGGTAAGATATAAACAACTATTGGAGGATAGATGGGCTAGTGAGAGTGTAGGCAATGGGGTCGAAATGTATGGGGTAGATTTAAAAATGTAGTGTTAGAGTGTTCAGCAGAAGTTTGTGGTTACAGGCGAGTGGGTGCGGAGGGAAGAGGAGCGATTGGTGGAATGATGATGTAAAGAGAGTAGTAAGGGAAAAAAAGTTAGCATATGAGAGGTTTTTACAAAGTAGAAGTGATGCAAGGAGGGAAGAGTATATGGAGAGAAAAGAGAGGTTAAAAGAGTGGTGAAGCAATGTAAAAAGAGAGCAGATGAGAGAGTGGGTGAGATGTTATCAGCAAATTTTGTTGAAAATAAGAAAAGTTTTGGAATGAGATTAATAAGTTGAGGAAGCCTAGAGAACAAATGGATTTGACAGTTAAAAATAGGAGAGGAGAGTTATTAAATGGAGAGTTAGAGGTATCGGGAAGATGGAGAGAATATTTTGAGGATTTGTTAAATGTTGATGAAGACAGGAAGCTGTGATTTCGTGTGTAGGGCAAGGGGAATAACATCTTGTAGGAGTGTGGAAGAGCCAGTTGTGGGTGTAGGGGAAGTTCGTGAGGCAGTGGGTAGAATGAAAGGGGTAAGGCAGCTGGGATTGATGGGATAAAGATAGAAATGTTAAAGCAGGTGGGGATATAATTTTGGAGTGGTTGGTGCTATTATTTAATAAATGTATGGAAGAGGTAAGGTACCTAGGGATTGGCAGAGAGCGTGTATTGTTCCTTTGTATAAAGGCAAAGGGGACAAAAGAGAGTGCAAAAATTATAGGGAATAAGTCTGTTGAGTGTACCTGGTAAAGTGTATGGTAGAGTTATTATTGAAAGAATTAAGAGTAAAACAGAAAGCAGGATAGCAGATGAACAAGGGGGCTTTAGGAAAGGTAGGGGTGTGTAGACCAAGTGTTTACAGTGAAACATATAGGTGAACAGTATTTGGATAAGGGTAAAGATGTTTTTGTGGCATTTATGGATTTGGAAAAGGCGTATGATAGGGTGGATAGGGGGGCAATGTGGCAGATGTTGCAGGTGTATGGAATAGGAGGAAGGTTACTGAAGGCAGTGAAGAGTTTTTATGAGGATAGTGAGGCTCAGGTTAGAGTGTGTAGGAGGGAAGGGGACTATTTCCCAGTAAAAGTGGGCCTTAGACAAGGATGTGTGATGTCACCGTGGTTGTTCAATATATTTATAGATGGGGTTGTAAGAGAAGTGAATGCGAGGGTCTTGGCAAGAGGTGTTGGGCTAAAAGATAAAGAAGCAAATACAAAGTGGGAGTTGTCACAGTTGCTTTTTGCTGATGACACTGTGCTTTGGGAGATTCTGAAGAGAAGCTGCAGAGGTTGGTGGATGAATTTGGTAGGTGTGTAAAAGAAGAAAATTGAAAGTGAATATAGGAAAGAGTAAGGTGATGAGGATAACAAAAAGAATAGGTGACGAAAGATTGGATATCAGATTGGAGGGAGAGAGTATGGAGGAGGTGAATGTATTCAGATATTTGGGAGTGGACATGTCGGCGGATGGGTCTATGAAGGATGAGGTGAATCATAGAATTGATGAGGGGAAAAGGGTGAGTGGAGCACTTCGGAGTCTGTGGAGACAAAGAACCTTGTCCATGGAAGTAAAGAGGGGAATGTATGAAAGTATAGTTATACCAACGCTCTTATATGGGTGTGAAGCATGGGTGATGAATGTTGCAACGAGGAGAAGGCTGGAGGCAGTGGAGATGTCATGTCTGAGGTCAATGTGTGGTGTGAATATAATGCAGAGAATTCGGAGTTTGGAAATTAGGAGGAGGTGCGGATTACCAAAACGATTGTCCAGAGAGCTGAGGAGGGGTTGTTGAGGGGTTTGGACATGTAGAGAGAATGGAACGAGACAGAGTGACTTCGAGAGTGTATGGATCTGTAGTGGAGGGAAGGCGGGGTAGGGGTCGGCCTAGGAAAGGTTGGAGGGAGGGGGTAAAGGAAGTTTTGTGTGCGAGGGGCTTGGATTTCCAGCAAGCATGTGTGAGCGTATTTGATAGGAGTGAATGGAGGCATATGGTTTTTAATACTTGACGTGCTGTTGGAGTGTGAGCAAAGTAACATTTATGAAGGGATTCAGGGAAACCGGCAGGCCGGACTTGAGTTCTGGAGATGGGAAGTACAGTGCCGGCACTCTGAAGGAGGGGTGTAAATGTTGCAGTTTTATAACTGTAGTGTAAAGCACCCTTCTGGCAAGACAGTGATAGAGTGAATGATGATGAAAGTTTTTCTTTTTCGGGCCACCCTGCCTTGGTGGGAATCGGCCGATGTGTTAATAAAAAAAAAAAAAAAAAAAAAAAAAATAAAAATAAATAAAAAGTGGCGGTGCCGGAATCAGTTAAACTTGACCACGATTTGGTGAAGGGAGGTTGGTACCCCGGGACTCCAACAACCACATCATGCCTAGTTAAAGACCCAATATGGCCCAATTTCACATAGAGGCCAAATATTATGTCAGGACCGACCATAATAACCAAATAGACAACACTCAGCCCCAGTTTTATTACTTAATTCCTTACCCGGAAATTCTGGTGTGGAAAGGGGGGGGGGGGTAGTGATGCTGGTGAAGTGCTCTTCATCCGAGGAACTGCAACTGCAACTACCTTACCATTTCTAGGATTAATATCGTGGACTAAGGCGTGGAGAAATTTACCTTAGCGTCCCGGGAGGCTGGTTAAATATCTCGGGTTCAATCCCCGGCTGGTCGCAGTCGTTCCCATGAATGAATTTACCTGGACTTCCTACTCATTTCTGCAACGCTGCAAGCTCCTGATGATGTGTTGATAGCTTTAGGCCTTTCGTGTTGCAATTATTCAGCGCCCTTGGTTGTTTTACGCGGGCGCACAAGTACACGCGCGCAAACGTACATACGTACAAGCACACACACGTACACGCGCACACACGTACACGCACACACACGTACACGCACGCACACGCACACGCACGCACACGCACGCACACGTACACGCACGCACACGTATACGCACACACACGTACACGCACACACACGTACACCCACACACACGTACACGCATAAACACGAGCACGCACACGTACACACACGCACACCCCACCTCCCCCACACCCCCCACACACATCCCACCCCCACACCCCACCCCCAAACCCCCCACCCCAACACCCCAACCCCCCCCCCCCAAACACCCCCACCCCACACACCCACACACACCCCACACACACCCCACCACACACACCCACACACACACACCCCACACACACACCCCACCCCACACACCACACACACACCCCACAACACACCCACCCACACACACCCACCACACACACCCACACACACCCCCCACCCACCCACACCACCCACCCACACACACCCACACACACACCACACACCACCCACACACACACCCACACACACCCACACAACACCCACAACACCACACCCCACACACACCCCACACACACCCCCACACACCCCCACCCTACACACACCCCACACACACCACACCCACACACACACCCCACAACCCACACACCACCCACGCACACCCTACACACACACATCAGACACACACACTGACAACATGACCACTGCATGACTACAGTGCCACACCTACAGCATGACCACCACACAGTGACACACATGACAACAGTGACCACACATGACACAGTGACCACAACACATGACACACGCAGTGACCACTGCATGACTACAGTGACCACAACATGACAACAGTGACCACTCATGACAACAGTGACCACAACGATGACTACAGTGACCACTGCATGACAACAGTGACCACTGCATGACTACAGTGACCACAACATGACTACAGTGACCACTGCATGACTACAGTGACCACAACATGACAGCAGTGACCACAACATGACTACAGTGACCACAACATGACTACAGTGACCACAACATGACAGCAGCGACCACATGAAATGACTACAGTGACCACTGCATGACACAGTGACCACAACATGACACAGTGACCACAACATGACTACAGTGACCACAACATGACTACAGTGACCACACGCATGACTACAGTGACCACAACATGACTACAGTGACCACAACATGACTACAGTGACCACAACATGACTACAGTGACCACAACATGACTACAGTGACCACAACATGACTACAGTGACCACAACATGACTACAGTGACCACAACATGACTACAGTGACCACTGCATGACTACAGTGACCACAACATGACTACAGTGACTACAACATGACTACAGTGACCACAACATGACTACAGTGACCACAACATGACAGCAGTGACCACAACATGACTACAGTGACCACTGCATGACTACAGTGACCACAACATGACAGCAGTGACCACAACATGACTACAGTGACCACAACATGACTACAGTGACCACAACATGACTACAGTGACCACAACATGACAGCAGTGACCACAACATGACTACAGTGACCACTGCATGACTACAGTGACCACTGCATGACTACAGTGACCACAACATGACTACAGTGACCACAACATGACAGCAGTGACCACTGCATGACTACAGTGACCACTGCATGACTGCAGTGACCACTGCATGACTACAGTGACCACAACATGACAGCAGTGACCACTGCATGACTACAGTGACCACTGCATGACTACAGTGACCACAACATGACAGCAGTGACCACTGCATGACTACAGTGACCACTGCATGACTACAGTGACCACAACATGGCAACAGTGACCACTGCATGAATACAGTGACCACAACATGACAGCAGTGACCACTGCATGACTACAGTGACCACAACATGACAGCAGTGACCAATGTATGACTACAGTGACCACTGCATGACTACAGTGACCACAACATGACTACAGTGACCACAACATGACTACAGTGACCACAACATGACAGCAGTGACCACAACATGACAGCAGTGACCACAACATGACTACAGTGACCACTGCATGACTACAGTGACCACAACATGACTACAGTGTGACCACAACATGACTACAGTGACCACTGCATGACTACAGTGACCACAACATGACTACAGTGACCACAACATGACTACAGTGACCACAACATGACTACAGTGACCACTGCATGAATACAGTGACCACAGCATGACTACAGTGACCACAACATGACTACAGTGACCACAACATGACTACAGTGACCACAACATGACTACAGTGACCACAACATGACAGCAGTGACCACAACATGACTACAGTGACCACAACATGACTACAGTGACCACAACATGACTACAGTGACCACAACATGACTGCAGTGACCACAACATGACTACAGTGACCACTGCATGACTACAGTGACCACTGCATGACTACAGTGACCACATGACTACAGTGACCACAACATGACCACAGTGACCATAACATGACTACAGTGACCACAACATGACAGCAGTGACCACAACATGACAGCAGTGACCACAACATGAATACAGTGACCACAACATGAATACAGTGACCACAACATGACAGCAGTGACCACAACATGACTACAGTGACCACTGCATGACTACAATGACCACTGCATGACTACAGTGACCACAACATGACTACAGTGACCACTGCATGACTACAGTGACCACTGCATGACTACAGTGACCACTGCATGACTACAGTGACCACTGCATGACTACAGTGACCACAACATGACAGCAGTGACCACAACATGACAGCAGTGACCACTGCATGACTACAGTGACCACAACATGACAGCAGTGACCACTGCATGACTACAGTGACCACTACATGACTACAGTGACCACAACATGACAACAGTGACCACTGCATGACTACAGTGACCACAACATGACAGCAGTGACCACTGCATGACTACAGTGACCACAACATGACAACAGTGACCACTGTATGACTACAGTGACCACTGCATGACTACAGTGACCACAACATGACAACAGTGACCACTGTATGACTACAGTGACCACTGCATGACTACAGTGACCACAACATGACTACAGTGACCACAACATGACTACAGTGACCACAACATGACTACAGTGACCACAGCATGACAGCAGTGACCACAACATGACTACAGTGACCACTGCATGACTACAGTGACCACTGCATGACTACAGTGACCACTGCATGACTACAGTGACCACTGCATGACTACAGTGACCACATCATGACTACAGTGACCACTGCATGACTATAGTGACCACAACATGACTACAGTGACCACAACATGACTACAGTGACCACACCATGACTACAGTGAACCCGGCATGGTCTGAGAGGAGTAATGATCAGCTGTTAGTAAGTGCTGACACAGTGCTGACACAGTGCTGACACAGTGCTGACACAAATAACAACATCAAGAAGCCAAACTACAAACAAAAATTATTTTTACTAGTATATTTTTCTTCTCATAAAATAAGTTAAATTCGTGTTTTGTTCTCTTTTTCGTTTAGTTTATATATATATATATATATATATATATATATATATATATATATATATATATATATATATATATTTCCTGGAGTTTACCTGGAGAGGGTTTCGGGGTTTCGTGCCGAATAGGTAAAACTTGTCAATTAGCAATAACTCATTTAAAATTAAGTTGTTTCTAAAAAATTATCTTATACGTTTAAATATATATTATTTCATTTACGTTAATGTAAAAATTAATAATTTTGTACCAAAAGGACCTTAGAAAACTTACCTAACCTTATTATAAGAAGCGCAATTTAATTTAGCATAATCCAACTAAATATATTTTAGATAAGTTTATCATAATTTAATAATAAACAAACACAATGAAACATATTTTTCGTTAGGTTCAGAATGATTTTTGCGAAATTACTGCATACACAAATTTTCGCTTGCCTTATTCGGCAAGAAGAGCGTTGCTATTTAAGCCAAAATCTCAAGTTCTACCTATTCGGCACGACATATGAGGAGATACCACCTCTTAAACTGAAGACCCAGAGCTTCAGATAAGATAATAAACGAACTATAGATGGTAAATATATCTGCAATCGACTAAGTGGAAAGCATAGTTTTATAATGAAGAAAAGACTCAATGCTAGGGTGAGCATAGTCATTGTGATAACATTTCGATTAACATTTATTCTCATCATCAGTTCTATAAATACAAGAAGGTAGATAATATCAGATGTACACAAGCTAGAAGTTGAAAAATCCATTAAAAGTGATATGTCCAGATCCTTGAATGAGGAATCATTCCCCGGCATCAAGGCACCTTCCTTGAAGGTTCCTCCAGCTAGAACTCAAGACATTAGTGGTCATAATAACACCCTTAAGTGTTTATCAAAGCAGGTGAGTGTTTGTGTTGTGGATGATAGGATATTAGTGGTCACCGTGGCGTCCCCTGGTGTGGCTGCCCCTGCCTGGGAGACTGAAACCCTGCAGTAAGTCTCAAGAGTGTGAGCACACGCTCACTCTCTCAGAGTGACTGTGGTATTTATGATTCGCTGAACATATTTAATAAACGTACATTAAGTCAGATTTCAATACAGGCTGCTGTATTTCATGAGTCTGAACAAGATTCATACATACTTTTAGCATGACATGAAGTATATTGGCAACCAAGTATCAATTAAATATTTTCTTTACTGTTTGAAGGATATGAGAGAGAGAGAGAGAGAGAGAGAGAGAGAGAGAGAGAGAGAGAGAGAGAGAGAGAGAGAGAAAGAATATGTCGCACTGCTGAGATCAATATCCAGGAAGGCACTAAATCTGCCACTGGAATATCACTAATAAGATCAAGCAACTCTTCCAGTGCGGATGGGAGGTATATTAGTTTTCAAGGCAACACAGATAACATTACTACCTGTATTTCTATCCTATCCTATCATTATATTATATTATTGCTATATTATCCATGAAAGCAAAGAGGGGAATGTATGAGAGTATAGTTTTACCAACACACTTGTATGGGTGTGAGACATGGGTTGTGAATGTTGCAACGAGGAGAAGGCTGGAGGCAGTGGAGATGTCATGTCTGAGGTCAGTGTGTAGTGTGAATATAATGCAGAGAATACGTAGTTTCTAAATTAGGAGGAGGTACAGGAATGGTTGTTGTGGTTCGGACATGTAGAGAGGAAGGAACAAAATAGAATGACTTCGATAGTGTATAAATCTGTAGTGGAGGGAAGGCGGGGTAGGGGTCGGCCTAGGAAAGGTTGGAGGGAGGGAGTAAAGGAGGTTTTGTGTGCGAAGGGCTTGGACTTCCAGCAAGCATGTGTGAGCGCATGTGATAGGAGTGAATGGAGACAAATGGTTTTTAGGACTTGACGTGCTGTTGGAGTGTGAGCAAGGTAACATGAAGGGATTCAGGGAAACCGGCAGGCCGGACTTGAGTCCTGGAGATGGGAAGTACAGTGTCTGCACACTGAAGAAGGGGTGTTAATGTTGCAGTTTTATAACGCTAGTGTAAAGCACCCCTCTGGCAAGACAGTGATGGAGTGAATGATGATGAAAGTTTTTCTTTTTCGGGCCACCATGCCTTGGTGGGAAACGGCCGATGTGTTAATAAAAAAAAATTATCATTGTTATATTATTGCTGTATTATCATTATTGCTATATCATTATATTACATTATTGCTATATTATCATTATTGTATTGCTATATTATTATTATTATTATTATTATTAATAGGATATGTTACCATGAACACTCGCTGCGTAATTCAGCCACTCTGCAAACCGACATTAAACCCAAACTAAACCCAATCTAAACCCATATGAAGAGTCATGTATATTCAATAGATGGGGCATTCTGAAGTCAACGGATTACTGATGTCTATCCAGCAACTGCATCAGGACGATCAGTTGACGATGCAACAGAGTCAATAATAGTAGCAGAGGTAGACGTAGAGGGCTGTGATAGTCACAACAGAACTGGTGATAAGCAGAGACAGAACTGATGAGTTACTACGGTGTAGCAAGAGTCGTTTAAGATGGTAACAGTTGAGGTTTGTGAGAAAATGCTTGAAACCGCACAAGGTCGTCGAAATACGCAAGAAAACAATGTTTTATCACATTTTTCCATATTTTTTTAATATTTCAAATATTTTAAAAAAATCGTATGAAAAGTTCATAAAAATTCAGTTTCATCTCCCCTGTAAATTCCACGTTGCTTTTCCCAATGCGGTATCGTACGTTCCTCCCGTTTTCACGCCGGCAGTGGCCGGAGGAAGTGGAGGACGCGGAGAGATAATTAATTCACGATAGTCCTTTATCTAGTATTCTAATTAGAAGTACATAGCTCTCCTCAGCAGATATTTTCGGTGTGGGCCTCCTAGTCCTCTGTTATCTACCTTTCCCATGTATTCTATTCTCCTCCTCCTAATCCGCCTTCTAATCCTTCTTCTTCTTCTTCTTATTATTATTATTATTATTATTCATGGGCATATCCCAAAACCAGTAAGGGTCACACAGCGAATGAAAAATGAGAGGTAATCAGGTTTGATCTTAGGAAGAGGAGGGTAGTTACAACTTCTTGAATCAAGAGTCCTTTGTTAATATTACAGAATCTCTCTTGAAGGGTCAGCAAGTACTGAGCACAGGCTCAAGCGGAGCTCAGATTCAAGCGCTCGTGTTTGTGTGGTCTGGATGTGGAGGAGTGTGGTATGGTGGTGAAGTCTGGTGTGGTCTGGTGGAGTCTGATGTGGTATGTGTGGTCTGGTGGAGTCTGATGTGGTCTGGAGTCTGATGTGGTATGTGTGGTCTGGTGAAGTCTGGTGGAGTCTGGTGTGGTATGTGTGGTCTGGTAGAGTCTGGTGTGGTGTGGTCTGGTGGAGTCTGATGTGGTATATGAGGTCTGGTGGAGTCTGGTGTGGTGTGTGTGGTCTGGAGTCTGATGTGGTATAGTATGGTCGGGTGTGGTCGGATATAGTGTGGTCGGGTATGGTGTGGTAGGGTGTGGTCTAGTGTAGTGTAGTCGGGTGTGGTCTGGAGTCTGGTGTGGTAGTGTGTGGTATGGTATAGTATGGTCTGGTGTAGTATGGTCTGGTGTGGCAGGGTGTGGTGTGGCAGGGTGTGGTGTGGTAGGGTGGGCGCTGACAGCCAGGCTGCTCACCTCACGCCTGGTCTCCACTCTTTTGTATGATAATTAAAGCATTGTTAGTCCGTTTGGCCTAATGAGTCGTGTTATGCACGAAGCAACGAGGCTATTGAGTAGTTGTCCCACTCATCTTATACCAACCCCTTCTTCCCCTTCCCCTCCCATCCCCTTCCCCTCCCATCCCCTTCCCGTATGCCCTTAACCTATCATCCACCCCTCCCCTTCCCCTATAACCCTCTCCGACACCCATATCCCCCTCCCCTTTCTTCAACACCCTTCTCCATACGATATATACACCGATAGATGTATATATCAGTGTATATACACTGAGACTTTACTTAAATCCCTATTTTAGGTATTAAAGTATTCTTGACTGATGGTGAACAGGTGACATGCAAGGCCTCCTGTAGTCGATAGGCTTTAAACTCCAATCCTTCTTCCTTATTACCCTCTCTTCCTGTATCATTTTCTAATCTGATTACCTCCCTTTTCCCAAGCTCTGTATGACCCATATAGGTTTAGCGCTTTTCTGTGAATGTATTAGCAACACAACTGCACCAACGTCTTTTTCAATATATATCACAAGAAGAATTAAGAAACGATTTGTATATTTATATTTTAGTTACGTAGCTCCTGGCCGTAGTGTCCCGTGTTATAAATATATTGTATAAATTATGGCTAAATTCAATGTCATTTAAAAAAAATACATTTTGAAAATAAGCAATAGATAAAATTATTTTTTCGAACTCTGCTCCAGGATCCAGGATCCAGGATCCATTATCCAGGATCCATTATCCAGGATCCATTGAGAAGTTCATTGGGGAGAATTTGTTGGCAAGTGAGGTTGGGTCACATAGCCTGACCTGTGTGGTGTCAGTCTTCCTGAGAACTGCACTCATCCTTCCTATACCTCTCCTCTGTCTTTCAGAACTGCATTACTCCTATCCCAAGCTCTTAGACCATATAGTTTAGCTTCTGAGAACTGTATAGCCAAACTGCACTCACGTCTTAATATATAT
Organism: Cherax destructor; assembly: GCA_009830355.1. NCBI lineage: Eukaryota > Metazoa > Arthropoda > Malacostraca > Decapoda > Parastacidae > Cherax > Cherax destructor. Next base: position 222,344 of record WNWK01000060.1, read on the forward strand.
CCTGAGAACTGCACTCATCAGTCTTCCTGAGAACTGCACTCATCATTTTAGAACTCCTCTATGTCCCTGAGAACTGCACTATATTTCTGTAATCAATGTCTTCCTAAAATCATTTTGAAACTGCAATAAACTCATCAGTCTTCCTGAGAACTGCACTCCATTCCAGGTTCTTCCTGAGAACTGCACTCCATTTCCAGGTCTTCCTGAGAAGCACTAGTCTGTTCTATGAGCTGCTCGGGTTCAGTCTTCCTGAGAACTGCACTCATCAGTCTTCCTGAGAACTGCACTCATCAGTCTTCCTGAGAACTGCACTCATCAGTCTTCCTGAGAACTGCACTCATCAGTCTTCCTGAGAACTGACTCATCGCTCTCCTGACTGCACTCTTCAGTCTTCCTGAACTGCACTCACAGTCTTCTGAGAACTGCACTCATCAGTCTTCCTGAGAACTGCACCATCAGTCTTCCTGAGAACTGCACTCTCAGTCTTCTGAGAACTGCACTCATCAGTCTTCTGGAACTGCACTCTCAGTCTTTCCAGAACTGCACTATCAGTCTTCCTGAGAACTGCACTATCAGTCTTCCTGACTGAGGTCGCTCTCACACTTCATTGCCTTTTCAGAGTATGTGGTGTTAGGAAATAACAGATGATTTTGAATGACCAAATTTGGTCTCACTCAAGGCAATTCTTTATATTTTCGACCCCAGTAGGGTATCGGCCATTCAAATTTTTCCATTAATATTTTGTAGGTTACCGGCTCGCGGAGTGACCGTAGGCCTCCTGACCCTAGGCCTAACCAACCAGTCTATTTGTGCTAGCAGCACGCCATCCTAGCGTAAATAAGGACTGATCTGGAAAAAAAATCCGGGAAAAACCTGTGAAGTTCCCTCTCCCAGCACTAATTTTTCTGATTATTATTTGAGGTCAGCTTCACCCATTATTCAATAACTGTCTCATAAATGCTCCCACACTTCGTGTGTTCAGGCAGCCTAGTCTGAACAGCCTTGGCTATATATAAATGGTTATAATTATATAATTATAATGTAATTATAATAATTATAATATAGTAATAATATATAATTATATAATTAGAACCATGTTAGGCAAGTCCTCACACCCAAACCCACTAACAGAAATATTTTGCCCATCCAATTTTCAATGCTACTCTAGGAATAAACTTTGATATCCCTGTTAACTTATGTGTAAGTCCCACTCAAATCCAACCCCTCTCACTCAGGTATTTATCTAGCCCAGACAACTTCAATCTTAAACACTATTGATGTTAGCAACTTTGCCAAGATCAGTTTCCTAACACAGGAAGAACTATGAAAATGGTTTTGAAAACTGATAAGTTGAACACTGAGACACTTGTGCAACATTTGGAATTTTTTACTGAGGAAATAATTCGCCTGTCAGTGGTTTTTTTCAGTACAATACAGAGGTAATCAGTCTCTCAAATTCCTCCTCATCTTCCACTGTTATTCTCTGAATTGGACTGAAGAAGCTACTGGCTGACGACACTTTTTTCAACAGGAAGAAGTAGCAGAGGAATCACAGGTGGTCACCTATCATAGGTGGTGGTCACCTATCATAGGTGGCGGTCACCTATCACTTAAGGGTTCCCGGCCCCTCTTCTACCCTTGAGATGGTCTGCGTCGGACTCCTGAAGAAGAACGCTGTCCCTCCTGAGTTAATATCTGATTGGCATGCTGGAGGTGTCGACATCATTATCCCAGAGATAAAGGTCTTGCCTACCTCCCTTCACACTCCCTGTGTCTTACTCCCTAGCTCCCTTCACACTCCCTGTGTCTTACTCCCTACCTCCCTTCACACTCCCTGTGTCTTACTCCCTACCTCTCTTCACACTCCCTGTGTCTTACTCCCTACCTCTCTTCACACTCCCTGTGTCTTACTCCCTACCTCTCTTCACACTCCCTGTGTCTTACTCCCTACCTCTCTTCACACTCCCTGTGTCTTACTCCCTACCTCCCTTCACACTCCCTGTGTCTTACTCCCTACCTCCCTTCACACTCCCTGTATTTGTGTCTTTATTGTATCAGCCTTTTACACCAACTCTCTCCATCCTTTAATTATTCTGTCTGCCTCCCTTCAAACTTCTTACATCTTCCTTGCTTCTTGTTCTTGACACTCTTTCCCTCCTCAGCCTTTCTCTCAATCTACGTCTCTTCCTCGCCTCGCCTTCTCTCCTTCATCTCATCATCTTTCTCTTCTCTCTCCCGGCTCCCAGAGCCTCGCCCCTACCCAGTACACCTCTACCTGCTAATACCTGGACTTGCCACCAACTACCAGCCAATTAAACCACAAAGTAACCTTTTAACTACTAATTAACGTGGAGAATGTGTTTCTCAATCCTTTATTCGACTCTCAGCCGGGGCGGCGGCCATCTTAGGAACTATCAAAATATATATTCTGAACACTCGCAACGGAAATTGGCATAGTGGACTCTGGATGTAGAGAAAATATTTCGCTCTGTGTAGAGCTTTGACTTCATAAGACTCTACACAGAGCGAAACGTCTTGTATAATTACGATGTTTTGTTGAATGGATGTGTTTCTAAAACGTGGACAGTACCTGTAGTTCTTATATAAATAGTTTACAAAATTGACAAGTTGATGAATGCGACACATGAGCAATACTTGGGTATCGTTTTTATGTTGACGTTTCGCTAACCAGCGGCTTTATCAATCCAATACGGAGAGAATCAGCGCAAGACGTGCAGAGGGACTGATTATCTTAAACTCCCTCCTCATGTCCTTCACTGTTTCTCTCTATATTGGTTTGCTAACGCCGCTGGCTCTTGAAAACGTATCCACAATCAAGATATCTCAAGTATTACTCAAGTTTTCTCATTCCATACCTGTGATTCTAAAAATGGAAACTGGTGTCTGGTCTTCGAAATGCGTGTGTTTATGTCTGTGCTCATCCCTCTGGTGGGTGATTTCTTCGCTCCACACGTGGCTGGGAATCTCCAACCTTTCTTGAAAATGTATGACATGAATATGTCACAATACCGTGGCTGGAACAATTCACAGTTAATCCATAATACCGTGGCTGGAACAATTCACAGTTAATCCATAATACCGTGGCTGGAACAATTCACAGTTAATCCACAATACCGTGGCTGGAACAATTCACAACTAACCCACAATACCTCGTCTGTAACAATTCACAACTAACCCACAATACCTCGTCTGTAACAATTCACAGCTAACCCACAATACCTCGTCTAGAACAATTCACAACTAACCCACAATACCTCGTCTGTAACAATTCACAGCTAATCCACAATACCTCGTCTAGAACAATTCACAACTAACCCACAATACCTCGTCTGTAACAATTCACAGCTAACCCACAATACCTCGTCTAGAACAATTCACAACCCACAAAACTGGAACTAGAAACAAGACGTTTTCCACCATTCCCAGCTAAAAGGATATGATAATGTTGCAGTATAAGCCGAAACGTCAACTGATTTCCATTTATAATCTGTGTGTTGGCTTAATTTTGAAAAAAAAAGACATTAAACGAAACTGTTATATTTCCAGTGTTTATCATGTATATATACTTCACATAAATCTATATAAATCAATATCCAAACACGAAAGCGTAATAAACAAAGAGTCAATGCCATTAATAGACCAAGATGGAGAAACTAGTACATGAGAAGATATAAGAATGACTTGCGAAATCGTAATGACACGATTGCAGACATACCACTGTACGGTTGGGGACTGAACTAGCGGCAGGGGAGTCTTAAAGGTATATCATATTTTGGTACAAATCTTAGATCGGCTGAAGAGGCCCTCACTGAAGGACAGAAACAAGGTATATACACTGGAATGTGTTTTTTTCTGAGTGCATGTACTTTGTACGTTGAAGGGTGTGTATCTCTTTTATATATAGCGAAAGATGTGTGTTTCTCAGTGAGTATATGGAAATTGGTGAGTATCTGTGTATATACACAAAGGTGTATACCTTTCAGTGTACATACATAGAAAGGTGTGTATCTCTCATATATATACACGGAGATGATGGCCTTTCAGTGTACATGCACAGAGATGTGTACCTCTTAGTGTATATACACAAATATGTACGTCTGTGTTTATACAGAAGTGTGTACCTCTCTGTATAAACAGAGAGAAAAAGCGTGTATCTCTCAGTGTATATACCGTCTCCAAGTGACTTCATTTCATCAATATATTTTTAATATTCAACTAACATCTTTATCTCCATTATGAGACTCGTAATTACCGTTCGCTGTGTGTTCATTACCGAACTGGAACAGTGATTATCATCTACCAGCGGAACATTCACAAACAATCAGCACTTAGAGATTGTTTCCATCGCCTCTCTGATACGAGACTAATTTGGCTCAAACTTGTATACAAGCGAAAACAAAGGAGCCAAGCAGCAGCCAATCACTCAGCTCAAACAAGGCTGTGTTTGTAGGCTTTGAAAAGGTACACAAACAATGAAGTCGGGATTTTTAAAGAGCATTCAGCCTTCCCTTCAAGGTAGGGTGCCTCCATGGCTATGGGCTCTCGATCCAAGGATTATGAACTCCTTTCCTTTTCTTGATTATCTCCAGTTCTTCAGGTGCTGTGTGACCCTTATGGGTTTAGCGCTTCCCCTTGATGATCATTAACCAATTTTTAGATGTTTGTACAGTATATCTCTGATTTTTTTCTTTGTAATTTGTTAATAAATTAACCGTTCGGAAAAAATATACATATTAATTTAATGAGATGAAAAATGTAATTGAATACCACTGTTACATGTTATATTTGATAATATTGTTGAGTGTTACATTACATGATTGAGTGTTAATTTATATGTGTTATGTATTACATTATATAACAGTGTGAGGTGTACACTTTTCAGTGTATATATACCGAGAAGTGTGTATCTCACATAAAGATACCAAGAGAGGCATGTATCTCAAGTGTATATAAATAGAGATGCGTATCGCTTTATATAAACAGATGCGTATCAGTATATAACAAAGATGCGTGTATATATATATATATATATATACATACTCCCACAACTAAGCATCTTTATTTTAGTAAAATTACTTTGCATTTTTACGTCCGAAAGGAATTATTGCTCGCTAGTTTTGTACCATGAGCGAATTTGGAACTACGGCTTAAGATGAACAAAAGTGGCAACAAAATTGCTGGAACAACTTCAAACCCAGAAAAAGGAAATAAAAAATAGGCATTTGGTTCATGCTGGACCAATGCATAACTAGAACAGAACCGGTTCCACAGGTGACCCCAGGTAGTCGTGGAACCGATAGATCTAAGTTACGTACCACTTGTTACGTTTAGTAACAAGAGTTAGACGTCACTTGTTACTCCTAGTTATTGTTTACCTCGGGTCTCTAGCCAACTTGAGAACATGTTGAGTGCAAAGAATCGGCTCTCAAGTTCTCTGAGAACAAGTTAGTATACAAAAAGAGATGTTTTCAAGGCATCTCAGTACACGCTTTCTTCAAAGAAATATTTCTAAAGTTATCTTAGAAGATATCGCCCTCCATACAGCCAGTTCTCGAGTCATCCGAAAAAAATATTTGTCCCCCCCCAAAAAAAAAAACGTGTTTCAAGTCATCCGTGTAAATGTTTGCATCCAAAACTCCGGTTCTCAATGTATCTGAGCACACATCCGTGTTCACCTTGCCACTTACCTTTTCGAACGTGGTCTGTTCAGAAGGGAATAAAAGCTCATCAGCCACGCCCACAACAGATGAACCACGCCCACAACAGATGAACCACGCCCACAACAGATGAACTACGCCCACAACAGATGAGCCCTGTCCACAACAGATGAACCATGCCCACAACAGATGAACCACGCCCACAACAGATGGACCATGCCCACAACAGATAAACCATGCCCACAACAGATGAACCATGCCCACAACAGATGAACCCTGCCCACAAGAGATGAACCCTGCCCACAAGAGATGAACCCTGCCCACAAGAGATGAACCCTGCCCACAAGAGATGAACCCTGCCCACAAGAGATGAACCGTGCCCACAAGAGATGAACCCTGCCACAAGAAGACCTGCACAAGAGATGAACCCTGCCCACAAGAGATGAACCTGCCCACAAAGATGAACCCTGCCCACAAGCAGATGAACCCTGCCCACAACAGATGAACCCTGCCCACAACAGATGAACCCTGCCCACAACAGATGAACCCTGCCCACAACAGATGAACCCTGCCCACAACAGATGAACCCTGCCCACAACAGATGAACCCTGCCCACAACAGATGAACCCTGCCCACAACAGATGAACCCTGCCCACAACAGATGAACCCTGCCCACAACAGATGAACCCTGCCCACAACAGATGAACCCTGCCCACAACAGATGAACCCTGCCCACAACAGATGAACCCTGCCCACAACAGAACCATGCCCACAACAGATGAACCCTGCCCACAACAGATGAACCATGCCCACTACAGATGAACCCTGCCCACAACAGATGAACCCTGCCCACAACAGATGAACCATGCCCACAACAGATGAACCCTGCCCATAACAGATGAACCCTGCATACAACAGATGAACCATGCCCACAACAGATGAACCCTGCCCACAACAGATGAACCATGTCCACAACAGAACCATGTCCACAACAGATGAACCCTGCCCATAACAGATGAACCCTGCCCACAACAGAACCATGCCCACAACAGATGAACCCTGCCCACAACAGATGAACCATGCTCACAACAGATGAACCCTGCCCACAACAGATGAACCATGCCCACAACAGATGAACCCTGCCCACAACAGATGAACCCTGCCCACAACAGATGAACCCTGCCCACAACAGATGAACCCTGCCCACAACAGATGAACAACACCACCAGCTGATGTAACAAAGGTAAACACATCTCACTATTTACCATCGATCATGCTCACCTTTTTATTCGTATTCGCTGAGATAATCGCATAATTTCCATTTAAACTTGTCAAGTTAATTCATGGTGAGGAATTTCCACGTTGCAGCTCTCCCTAACTAATATATTCTGCTAACAAACTTTGTGTCACAATAAGCGCTTCCACGAATGTTCGTGAAATTTGTCAAAATTTTCGTGCACAGTGCTCAAGTGATATTCGTGCAAATTTCAACGTTTCCTGGCTACTCTCAGCCGCTGCGTTGCCAGACGTGCCAGTACCGTTTGCTATAATTTGATTATTCTGGTTAAAGGCGTGAATTAAAGTGTTTTTAAAACTGTTTTTAAAGTGTTTTTAAAGGTTTATGTGGTTAAAGGTACGTTTTAACAGGGTTTATGTAATTAAGCACATTTTTTATAGGTTTATATAATTAATACACATTTTCTATAGATTTATATTGCGCATTTTTTATAGATTTATATTAATACACATTTTTTTACAGATTTGTTATTACATATTTTTATAGGTTTATGTTAATACTCATTTTTGTCATTAATACACATTTTTTCTAATTTTTTTCTATTAATACACATTTTTCTATTTTTTCTATTAATACACATTTTTACATTTTTATGTTAATACACATTTTTATAGGCTTCTGATTTTATTTTAGGATAAGTTACTTCTATGAAAACTTATATTTAACCAAGTAACTAGGAAAAAGGCAGTGCAACACGTCTGGCAGTGCTGTGTCTTGGCAAATCCAAGCAACGTCAAATATAGTATTTATTTTCCAACACTTGACGTGAGGTGCTACATTCCACTGCGAGTTGCTAGCACCAACAGCATGAATGCTCAAACCATCAACCAAGAGGTCTAGTCTGGGGTTAGGCCGTGGGGGGGGGGTCGATGATTCCCCGGAATTGACTACAGGTAGACTTTAGGTAGATTGAATGTACACAACAGGTAGACTGCAGATAAAACACGAGTAGACAACAGGTAGACTACAGGTAGACTACAGGCAGACACTTCCTAAGATAACGTTACTTTCCTTGTCACCACAAAATATTTCTCCACTGGTTAAATTCATCAAAAGTATTTCAGTAATGTGGTGCAGGCAAACACCATACGCAGCTTCAAGAATAGATACGACTCTTGCAAACAATACCATATCATAATTGCATTAAGCGACTTTATAAAATATTAGAACCGAGTCTGTCAGAGCCAATATAATTACGACAAATTTTCCGGTAAAATGTCCCTTAAATATTATACTGCTGCAGGTTTTTTTTTTATTTCCACTCTTAATTAGATATTCTAATTTCAGATCCGAGTTTTGAGAGTAAAATTCTATGCGCGATTGTTGGGAAAATTGTGAGAGCATTCTACCAGGGCAGATTCCTTGAGAGTCCTTTGTTTATCTTCTTGGTATCGTTCTTACTGTCTTGTTTATATAAGTTACATATATTCTGTGGGGTTTTCTGTTATAGTGCGTTCGTGTAAGCTTGCAAAAGTTTCATCTCCCAGTGGTGAGTATATGGTCTGTCCTCTGTGAGTATATGGTCTGTCCTCTGTGAGTATATGGTCTGTCCTCTGTGAGTATATGGTCTGTCCTCTGTGAGTATATGGTCTGTCCTCTGTGAGTATATGGTCTGTCCTCTGTGAGTATATGGTCTGCCCTCTGTGAGTATATGGTCTGTCCTCTGTGATTATATGGTCTGTCCTCTGTGAGTATATGGTCTGTCCTCTGTGAGTATATGGTCTGTCCTCTGTGAGTATATGGTCTGCTCTCTGTGAGTATATGGTCTGCCCTCTGTGAGTATATGGTCTGTCCTCTGTGAGTATATGGTCTGTCCTCTGTGAGTATATGGTTTGCCCTCTGTGAGTATATGGTCTGTCCTCTGTGAGTATATGGTCTGTCCTCTGTGAGTATATGGTCTGCCCTCTGTGAGTATATGGTCTGTCCTCTGTGAGTATATGGTCTGCCCTCTGTGAGTATATGGTCTGTCCTCTGTGAGTATATGGTCTGCCCTCTGTGAGTATATGGTCTGTCCTCTGTGAGTATATGGTCTGCCCTCTGTGAGTATATGGTCTGCCCTCTGTGAGTATATGGTCTGTCCTTTGTGAGTATATGGTCTGTCCTCTGTGAGTATATGGTCTGTCCTCTGTGAGTATATGGTCTGTCCTCTGTGAGTATATGGTCTGTCCTCTGTGAGTATATGGTCTGTCCTCTGTGAGTATATGGTCTGTCCTCTGTGAGTATATGGTCTGTCCTCTGTGAGTATATGGTCTGCCCTCTGTGAGTATATGGTCTGTCCTCTGTGAGTATATGGTCTGTCCTCTGTGAGTATATGGTCTGTCCTCTGTGAGTATATGGTCTGCCCTCTGTGAGTATATGGTCTGTCCTCTGTGAGTATATGGTCTGTCCTCTGTGAGTATATGGTCTGTCCTCTGTGAGTATATGGTCTGCCCTCTGTGAGTATATGGTCTGTCCTCTGTGAGTATATAGTCTTCCTCTGTAAGTATATAATCTTCCTCTGTGAATGTGTTCTATCCTCTGTGGGTATGTATTCTATCCTCTGTGAGTAGATTGCCTTTCCTTCACATCTACCCTTCTACCCTCCTTATACATGCTCCTCCCTAAAACACTCGTTCCCTACTCCCAACTTTCTATTCCCCAAGACAGTGTTCCTTCGATGTATCAGTGTCGGTTCCCCTTTATAAGCCATTTTTCCCCAAGCCTCCCCAGAAGCGATGTACACAACCCATTTTCTTTACTGCTGGCCCCCGGTTGCAGTGCCGTTGCTGTGCCAACTCTCCTCCACTCGACGTCTATTGACACCATCCTTCTCTTCTTTTTTAAGCCACATTTTCCTCTCTTTATGCCCTTCTTCCTTCCATCCTTTCCCCATAACCTTCGCGAATCGGCTCCTAAACGTCCCCCTTTCACACTCTCGCTCGTTATCCACAGTCCCCTCCTCCCTATTTTTTTTTATCTTTCAGTTCCCTGCTTCTGTTCCATCCCATCCTGTGATCAATCGTGTTCCCCCTTCCGCCAACAGTTTAGGTGTTTACGCCCTTTCTATCGCCCATTACATCCCTCTCACTCTCTCTCTCTCTCTCAGCTATTTACCAATTCTAAAACCTATTTCTGCACGACTCTGCTGCATTTCTCTCTTTTGTGTTTGTTATTTAGTTTATACTTGTTTGTGTTGCGTACCTAAAGGATGTTTCTTATTTAATGATTGTATAAGATTTTTCGGTACGAATTTCCTAATGTGTGTGCGCGTGCGTGCGTGCGTGCGTTAGTTACCAGGTGTCAAAGGCACTTGTCGATAGACACTTGGCCTGTTTATAGTCTGTGTGTGTCATTCAGTTGGTTTCAGTGTACCACAAGAGAATGTCTTGTCGGTACTAGGTCCACACACTCCCTGCCCCACGAGCTTTATCATGCCTCATCTTAAAACTATGTATGGATCCTGCCTCCGTCATTTTACGGGCTATTCCACTTCCTGACAACTCTAACTGAAGAAGTACTTCCTAACATCCCCTTGACTCATCTGGGTCTTCAACTTTTAATTGTGACCCCTTGTTGCTGTATCCCATCTCTTTACCATTCCTTGTCAATTCTTCGCAGTACTTTACATATCGTTATCATGACCCCCTTATCCCTCCTGTCCTCCAGAGTGTGTGTGTGTGTGTTAGTTACCAGTTGTCAAAGGCACTTGTCGATAGACACTTGGCCTGTGTGTGTGTGTGTGTGTGTGTGTGTGTGTGTGTGTGTGTACTCACCTATTTGTACTCACCTATTTGTGGTTACAGGGGTCGAGTCATATCTCCTGGCCCCGCCTCTTCACTGATTGCTACTAGGTCCTCTCTCTCCCTGCTCCATGAGCTTTATCAAACCTCGTCTTAAAACTATGTATGGTTCCTGCCTCCACTACGTCACTTTCTAGGCTATTCCACTTCCTGACAACTCTATGACTGAAGAAATACTTCCTAACATCCCTTTGACTCATAGGAGTCTTCAACTTCCAACTGTGACCCCTTGTTTCTGTGTCCCCTCTCTGGAACATCCTGTCTGTTTGTGTGTGTGTGTGTGTGTCTGTGTGTGTGTGTGTGTGTGTGTGTGTGTCTGGTGTGTGTGTGTGTTTGGTTTGTGTGTGTGTGTGTCTGGTGTGTGGGTCTGGTGTGTGTCTGGTGTGAGTGTGTGTCTGGTATATATGTGTGTGTGTGCGTGTGTGTGCGTGTGTCTGGTGTGTGTGTGTGTGTGTATGCGTTTATGTGAATGTATGTGTGTGTGTGTTAGTTACCATTTTGTCCTAGGCATATGTCGATTAGACACCCGGCCTGTTGTATGTGTGTGTGTATGTGTATGCGTTTATGTGTATGTATGTATGCGTTTGTGTATGTATGTGTTTATGTATGTATGTATTTACGTATTGTACGCGAGCGTGCGTATGTGGAGTCAAACAGTGACAAACGTATGCCCACCGTTATGACTGTTGTGGTCACAGCGATCAACCTGTTAATACTTCAAGTTTACCTATGTAACTTGTCTAGTGAATCCGTGTCTGAGCAGCCACGTCCAACTCTCCACTCACCGGTACAAACAAATCATCAGTTTCTCAGATCATCCCAATATGTAAATTAGAGGTACACTCCATCTAGTGAGAAGCGGTGGAAGAGTAGGAGTTTGAGGTAATTAGTCCCTCAACCTGGAGAAATGTTTCCACAAGATTTCCAAATGCTGCACAAGTGTCTCGTTCTTCAATCTGTCGGTTTTTTAAACCAATTACATTACTAATCATGGAGCTAACAAAGATAAGCTATAAAGTCTTAAATAACTTAAGCCTTGCATTAGTAGAAGAATGGAGAACCAGGGAAGAAATTACCACGATTCCCAAATATACTCAAAGAATCCGAAGTGGAAGACAGAGAGGACAGTGTGTGAAAGGATTGGACCAAGAACTTAGGGACATTTATAAAACTTAGGGGTAAATGAGTCACAGGGTTGTCAGAACGTACATCTTGAGCTTCGTTAGCAAGTGGTGGAAGCAGGAGAATAGCAAGGAGTTCAGAGTAGTAATGACAGGGACCCATGAGGCCAGGAATACTTCGTCAACATTCATGGGTAGTCAAAAGGAGGGGAGCAGAAATTCGACCCCTGCAGCCACAGAAAAATAAATGCGTCACATACATACAATTTTCTTCTCCCTTAAGTATGATTTGTTACTCATAAGTACATCTCTTATCACAATCTTCGCCAATTCCCACCCCCTCTTAATCCTCCTTTTCCCTGCTCCATCTCCCATTCTTTCAGGTTACTCTTGACTCACCCTCACCCCGCTTTACTCACCCTCACCTCGCTTTACTCACCCTAACCTCGCTTTACTCACCCTCACCTCGCTTTACTCACCCTCACACAACTTTACTCACCCTCACCCTTTCCCCATTCCCGTCCATTTACCCCCCACCGGTTAACACCCTCCTCACCCATCTCCCCCCAACTGAGGTTCTCGTTTTGCTGTTGATTTTCATTTGACAAACTCTCGCCTCTCTCGTTCCCACTGAATTTTCGTCCATTCGATATTTTTTTGCCCTCCTTTTTGTGGATTTTGGGAATGAAGTTCAGTGTTTGTGTTATGGAGCAGTTATTGGTGCTTGTACAGAGACGGTATATTATATTTGAGAATGTGATTGATATATCACGAGTGCGCTTGAATTTATATAAAAGTGTGTATATATATATATATATATATATATATATATATATATATATATATATATATATATATATATATATATATATATATATATATATAGGGCTTTCGTACGTTGATAAATAATTCTTCGAAGAAACTGAAGACTGAAATGAGTTTCATAGAATTTCTTAACCAACAGAACGTGATGTAAACCAGTGACAATGGAAGCATTCTAATGTATCATATATTAGTGAATAGTGGGTTAAATGGGTGAGGAATCTCCCCCAATTTTCTTTTCTTCCACTGCTGATAAATTTATGCATTAGTAGACGAAGTGTTAAGGGGTGTGGTTATTTTTTTTTTTTTTTTTTACACTTTTCGAATTTGAAAGCTAAGAGCTGTAATCTTTCTTTCATTTCAAAGATTAACTTTATCTAAATCAAAGCATAAATTCTCAAGATTCCACCCACAATAAGTAGCCAGCTCCCGGGTACTTTTATTATTATTATTATTATTATTATTAATATTATTAGATAAACAGGAACAACAGTTGGATATATGGTAACTTGCCCGTAGTCTCCACCCACCCAGGATTGAAACTGGTTCCTTCGGTTGAGAGCTGAGAGTAGCGACTAAGGTGTTTCATCATATTTTAGTGGTAGTAAGAGTAACTGAGAGTCCTCAGTTTGTTTTTTAACAAGAGATTTGGAGAATGATGACTTGGGAATACTTAGATAATTAATGAACTTGTTTATTGAAGAATGAAATATAGCTTATTAGAATGTGTTAGGAATTTTAAGTGAATACGAAGTGGTGCAGTGTGTGATGCAGTGTGTGATGCAGTGTGTGATGCAGTGTGTGATGCAGTGTGTGGTGCAGTGTGTGATGCAGTGTGTGGTGCAGTGTGTGCTGCAGTGTGTGATGCAGTGTGTGATGCAGTGTGTGATGCAGTGTGTGATGCAGTGTGTGGTGCAGTGTGTGGTGCAGTGTGTGATGCAGTGTGTGATGCAGTGTGTGATGCAGTGTGTGATGCAGTGTGTGATGCAGTGTGTGATGCAGTGTGTGATGCAGTGTGTGATGCAGTGTGTGATGCAGTGTGTGATGCAGTGTGTGATGCAGTGAGTGATGCGTGATGCAGTGTGTGATGCAGTGTGTGATGCAGTGTGTGATGCAGTGTGTGATGCAGTGTGTGAATGCAGTGTGTGATGCAGTGTGTGATGCAGTGTGATGCAGTGTGTGGATGCAGTGTGTGATGCAGTGGTGATGCAGTGTGTGATGCAGTGTGATGCAGTTGTGTGCAGTGTGTGATGCAGTGTGTGATGCAGTGTGTGATGCAGTGTGTGATGCAGTGTGTGATGCAGTGTGTGATGCAGTGGTGATGCGTGTGATGCAGTGTGTGATGCAGTGTGTGATGCAGTGTGTGATGCAGTGTGTGATGCAGTGGTGATGCAGTGGTGAGTGTGATGCAGTGTGTGATGCAGTGTGGTGTGATGCAGTGTGTGATGCAGTGTGTGATGCAGTGTGTGATGCAGTGTGTGATGCATGAGATGCAGTGTGATGCAGTGTGTGATGCAGTGTGTGATGCTGTATGTGATGTGATGCTGTGTGATGCAGTGTGTGATGCAGTGTGTGATGCAGTGTGTGATGCAGTGTGTGATGCAGTGTGTGATGCAGTGTGTGATGCAGTGTGTGATGCAGTGAGTGATGCTGTATGTGATGCAGTGTGTGATGCAGTGTGTGATGCAGTGTGTGATGCAGTGTGTGATGCAGTGTGTGATGCAGTGTGTGAGTGCAGTGTGATGCAGTGTGTGATGCAGTGTGTGATGCAGTGTGTGTGCAGTGGTGATGCAGTGTGTGATGCAGTGGTGATGCAGTGTGTGATGCAGTGTGATGCATGTGTGTGCAGTGTGTGATGCAGTGTGTGATGCAGTGTGTGATGCAGTGTGTGATGCAGTGTGTGATGCAGTGTGTGATGCAGTGTGTGATGCAGTGTGTGATGCAGTGTGTGATGCAGTGTGTGATGCAGTGTGTGATGCAGTGTGTGATGAAGTGTGTGATGCAGTGTGTGATGCAGTGTGTGATGCAGTGTGTGATGCAGTGTGTGATGCAGTGTGTGATGCAGTGTGTGATGCAGTGTGTGATGCAGTGTGTGATGCAGTGTGGATGAGTGTGTGATGCAGTGTGTGATGCAGTGTGTGATGCAGTGTGGATGCGTGTGAGAGTTTGTGATGCAGTTTGTGATGCAGTTGTGATGCAGTGTGTGATGCAGTGTGTGATGCAGTGTGTGATGCAGTGTGTGATGCAGTGTGTGATGCAGTGTGTGATGCAGTGTGTGATGCAGTGTGTGATGCAGTGTGTGATGCAGTGTGTGGTGCAGTGAGTAATGCAGTGTGTGATGCAGTGTGTGATGCAGTGTGTGATGCAGTGTGTGATGCAGTGAGTGATGCAGTGTGTGATGCATTGTGTGATGCAGTGTGTGATGCAGTGTGTGATGCAGTGTGTGATGCAGTGAGTAATGCAGTGTGTGATGCAGTGTGTGATGCAGTAAGTGATGCTGTATGTGATGCAGTGTGTGATGCAGTGTGTGATGCAGTGAGTGATGCAGTGTGTGGTGCAGTGTGTGATGCTGTGTGTGATGCAGTGAGTGATGCAGTGTGTGATGCAGTGTGTGATGCAGTGAATGATTCAGTGAGTGACGCAGCGAGTGATGCAGTGAATGAAGCAGCGAGTGATGCAGCGAATGACGCAGCGAGTGATGCAATAGGTAGCTTAAAAGGGTGTGTGGAAAAAGCAGTTTAGGTCTATGAGATTAAGATAGAAATGCTGACACAAGTGATGATAATGTTCTGGAATTGTTGACGAATTTGTTCAGTCTATGCATGAAAGCAGAGGGGAGACTACAACGAAGTATATTCACTCTGGTGTCTGAGTTAGGGGGAAATGAGCTCTGAAGAGAGAATGTGAGAACTAGTCATTGAGTCACTGGAGGGATGAAAAAAAAGTGGTGATATGAACAAGAAAGCGAGAGTGGAACAATATGAATAATAACACAGTGGAAGTGACATGAACAACAACACAGTGGATGGGGGTCTCACTACAGGGGTTCAAATATAGATACGAAACAACTATTTCGAGGATTATAACAAATGGGATGTTCGAACACTTTTGGCAAGACGGCTAGTGGATGAATGATGGTGAATGTGTTTCCCTCTATGGGTCACCTTATTGAAAGACGCTCGATGCAGTAAATAAAGAAAATATAAATATCACGCTAGGTCGAAAATTGAAAAGCGGGGCCAAGAGCTTGAATCTCTCTCTCTCACACACACAAACTGAAAGAGAGAGAGAGAGAGAGAGAGAGAGAGAGAGAGAGAGAGAGAGAGAGAGAGAGACAAAACAAGAAGAAGCTGAAGAAAAAAAATCGTCCCTTACAGCCATTTGCCAGACCAGTGGAAATATTAAGGAAAATTTACCGTCCTTCCTTTGACAGGCGGCGGAAACTCCTATTGTTTCTGCTCCCAACACCCGACTGCTCTTATTTAGGACCAACCAACCTCTCTCTCTCTCTCTCTCTCTCTCTCTCTCTCTCTCTCTCTCTCTCTCCCCTCTCTCCTCTCTCTCCTCTCTCCTCTCCCCTCCTCTCTCCTCTCTCTCCTCCTCTCTCTCTCTCCTCTCTCTCTCTCCCCTCTCCTCTCTCTCCTCTCTCTCTCTCTCTCAACCTAATATCAAAAAAATATTTAAGAATGAGACACTTGTGACAACATTTGGGAATCTTCATTGAAGAAACGTTTCGCCAGCCAGTGACTTCTTCAGTCCAATACAGAGAAAACTATGAAAGATGAGGAGAATTAGGTAATCAGTCCCTCAGCCTTGAGTCGATGTGTTCAGTCCATCAATCTTGGGAAAAATTATTGGAGTCATCTCAAGGTTGACCTTCACGAAGCCTCAGTAAGTTCACCTAGATACAATTTACACAATTTTTTATCATTTACAATTGTCTTACATAGTAACATGTGTAAATTATCTAGGATAACCTCAGAAAAAGACTCAAAAGGTGACTTTTATTTCCATTGGGTTCCTTGCAATCTAACTATTAGATGTAGCAACATAGCAGTAAAAAAATCATGACTGCAAATTAAAATAAAACGTGATTAATCAAATGCAAAATAAACTGAGTAAATCAAACAAGTGAAAAAGAAGTAAATGAGCATCGAAAAGAAAAAAAAAAAGGTCGAGTGTAACAGTTACGTGAATATTAATTTGTTGTACGTGAATGGTATACAATACCCAGATGTTGTACGTGAATGGTATACAATACCCAGATGTTGTACGTGAATGGTATACAATACCCAGATGTTGTACGAATGTAATAAATATTACAATACCCAGATGTTGTACGTGAATAATATACAATACCCAAATGTTGTACGTGAATGGTATACAATACCCAGATGTTGTACGTGAATGGTATACAATACCCAAATGTTGTACGTGAATGGTATACAATACCCAGATGTTGTACGTGAATGGTATACAATGCCCAGATGTTGTACGTGAATGGTATACAATACCCAGATGTTGTACGTGAATGGTATACAATACTCAGATGTTGTACGTGAATGGTATACAATACTCAGATGTTGTACGTGAATGGTATACAATACCCAGATGTTGTACGTGAATGGTATACAATACCCAGATGTTGTACGTGAATGGTATACAATACCCAGATGTTGTACGTGAATGGTATACAATACCCAGATGTTGTACGTGAATGGTATACAATACCCAGATGTTGTACGTGAATAATATACAATACCCAAATGTTGTACGTGAATGGTATACAATACCCAGATGTTGTACGTGAATGGTATACAATACCCAAATGTTGTACGTGAATGGTATACAATACCCAGATGTTGTACGTGAATGGTATACAATGCCCAGATGTTGTACGTGAATGGTATACAATACCCAGATGTTGTACGTGAATGGTATACAATGCCCAGATGTTGTACGTGAATGGTATACAATACCCAAATGTTGTACATGGGTCCAATTCATCATCATGCATATTAACTGTATAACAAAAATCACATTCCTTCTTTTCTGTGGCTTTACCCATTTGGTACTTTCTATTTTGGTTTTATTGCTAACGTTTCTTAAGCTGAGACTGGTCTTGTGATGGTCAGGCAACTCGTTCCACTTTTTTATTGTTGTCTGGTGGATAGTGTTCGATGCCTGGCCACCTACTGAAGATACTAGACCATAGTGTGTAATTCCACCAGTACCATACTGCCTCTGGTTTCTAACTTTGACAGAATTAGCAGCAAGATGTTCTGGATACTGCGCAATTTCTTTTAACATGATTTAGGTTCAGCTGCTTTATCCTGTTTTTAATAATAATCATGTTTAGACGTAATTCATCCTGGTGTATATGCTGTCTTGGACCCAGGTCAAGGAAAATCTCACATTTTTTTCTGGATAATTTGTGTTGTGGCTTTAATTTTCTTCAACCCCTGTGGTTTAGCGCTTCTATTTGATTATAATAATAATAATTTAATTTTCTTCTGTTAGAGCAGAGTACAATAAAGAACAAAAATAAGTTGCTTGATACTGTACAAGAGCTAGAGCATATGGTCCTGCAAGCCTCAGTACATAGGCACTATGTCTTTCAATAGAGGAACTTTAACCTGACATTTGTTTTATTTACTGAACTGTTTATTATCAGCTCTGCTGACATGGAACATATCGTCGTATGGTCCGCACACGGTATTAAACGTACTATTCAGATTATATTGTGCCAAGTATGCTTTATTTCTAAGAAGTGATAGTTCTCATCTATCCACTTCGCAGGACTCTAGTTCCAGTAACAGTACATTAGTTATATCTTGTGGAGCTTTACCTGACACTAACAGAGCACTGTCGTCTGCATACAATAGAAGTTACATTTGACACTTATAGGCATGTCATTCACATAACATAAAAATAGTAAGGAATGCGGAATACTACCTTAGGGAACCCCACTTGCTATGGACAGGAGCTATGATTATGTAAAACTGAACTTGACAGTTTTTTTCCTGCTACTCAGGTAAAACTTGAACCATTCTACGGAGTCTTTAACGATAGCTTGTAGTTTCTTACACAATATATTATGGTTAGCTGTATATAATGCCTTTTGCAACTCTAGTCTCACCATTTTCTTGAGATTTCCTAAAGACATTTGCGTTCTCAGGTAATCCATCAGATTGATTAGAGAGGAATTGGTTGAGTAAAATCTGAACCCTGACTGGTAACTATTCAGGATGTCGTTGTTAACATACTTAACCACTCGCTAACAGACTGCCTACTCTTGAATTTTGGACAACACGTTGACTACTCTAACAGGCCTATAATTGCTGACATCTGACCTGCTGTTTTTCTAGATGTGAGTGACTGGCCTCCTTGAACCTCTCCTGCACGGTGGGCTGTGGGGACTGGCAATTCGGAAACATTGTCATTTAGGAATTTGGCTGGAATGTTATCTAGTCTGGTGCTGTTAATTTGGTTTAACTTAGTTCTTGCCTCACAAAGTCAAACGTTGCACACAATAGTGAGAAACTGGGGTCATGTAGTAACCTTTAAGATTATTAGAATCTATGTTGAAGGTATTTGATGCAACTGGCAGTTTACAGACTAATGCTGCAACAGTTGCGTAGAATGAATTGAAACATCTTGCCACTTAAGCTGTTTCGTGGCATACCTCGTCATCAATATTTAGTACTATGTTAGATTCATCTACGGGTTTTTGGCTATACGCCAGTGCTTTTAGTTGTCATAGTTTTTTAAGAGTGCTCTTGTATTCTAAGATTTTTGAACAGTAATGCCTTGTCTTGGACAACTTTCACCTGCATGAAATACGTTTAGCACTGCAACATCCTCCCTATTTGCCCTAAACATATTCATCAACTGATCTCTGAGCTTGATATTGTCTTATATCTCGCCAGTTATCCAGGGCTCCGTTCTTTTTATCCCAACCTCTTTAAATGGTGAAATATCTTCAAGAATGAATGTGGTTCTCATTTTTACCCAGTCGTCATTTACGTCTGTGCAACTTGCAATTACAGTGAAGTCAGAGTTATGTAGCTTAACGTATCTTTGCTGCAATTTCTAGTTGATTTCATTCTTATTGTCCTGTGCAGTCCCATCCGTCCTCTAATGGCTTTCTTGGTGCAGTTAGTGATGGGATAGTCGCTAAGACCTATGGGTGCCAGAGAAGCCTCATCACTGGCACCATTCCTTTACTTCTCCAGACACATACGGCAACACGCGCAAGTTTTAAGGGCAGATTGAGAGACTTTTTGTAAAGTTCTGGAGAGAGCGGGAGGGCTGGTGGGACTCCTAGGGCTAGGAGGTACTGGGGTAGGAGGTACTGGGGTAGGTGGTGCTAGGGTAGGAGGTACTAGTGTAGGAGGTACTGGGGTAGAAGGTACTGGGGTAGAAGGTACTGGGGAAGAGGTTCTGAGAGTAGAGGGGAAGGTTTCAAAGGCAATCTTTGCCTTAGATGAAGGGAGCAGAACCCTTCAAGGGGGATGTCTTCATGCAGGTGAAAGGCCCTTGATCCAAAAAGTTGGAGGACGCCTCACCTTCCGAGATTGAACCCTATTACCTTCCATACACGAGGCGCTGTGTAACTTTACGAGTGGTGTTTGGTCAAGCTGAGAGAGACCTTACTGAGAAATTTTTAAGTGAAGGGTTATGGCTCTCAACCTTTTTCGAGTACAATATCTTCTTTTGAACTTCAAAATAGCGTCCTCCCACATGCTACAGGCTGTAATTAAGGCTGAGCTCACTGAAAAAATTCATCAATGGCTAGAAGAGATTGAACACACACGAGCATGCTGGATGTCCAAGCTAGCAACACTCAAAATCTTTTCCCCGTGGCCTTGTAAGCAACGCTCTCACCTCACACAATGAGTGTCCGTGGTTCAATCCCCGGTCGGGTGTAAACATTGGGCGTGTTTCCTTACACCTGTTGTTCCTGTTCACCTAACAAGCAAGTAGGTACCTGGGTGTTAGTCGACTGGTGTGGGTGGCATCCTAGAGGACAAGATTGATGGACCACAATGGAAATAAGAGTCCTCAATGACGCCCTGACTTTCTTGGGTTATCCTGGGTTGCTAACCCTCCGGGGTTAAAAATCCGAGCAAGATCTTATTCCCTTGGACGACCCCTACCCCCTAACTTTCTTCTATCCCAGAATAATGCACCTATTTGATCATTCTATTCTGCTCCATGTATAAATGCCTGAACCATCTCAACAATCGTTCATCAGCCCTTAGAATTACTATATACCTTCGGAAACCTCACTCCGACTTCCAGTTTCCATGCTTCAGATCTTGTGCATATTCGTACCACACGCTGGTCTCAAATACGAAGTCTCCAGTGCCTCTAGCTTTGTCGCTGCAACATTCAAAGCCCATGCCTCACATCCACATAAAAGTGTAGGTAACACTAGTAACACTATACTCTGGTACATTCCCTTCACTGTTTCCATCGATTAACTTTCCACGGATACTTCAGCACATCATTTACTCATTTTCCCCCTTTTTAATTCTATGGTTCACCTCGTCCTTCATCAACTCGTCTGTCGACATGTCCACTCTCAACTGAATACATTCATGTCCTTCAAACTCCCTCCCTACAATCTGACATCCAATTTCTATTTGCCTATGCTTTATTCTTCCCATCGTTTCAAAAATATTGTTGTTTCTAAATAATAATAATAATAATAATAATAATAATAATAATAATATTATTATTATTATTATTATTATTATTATTATGTTCCGACTATCTACTTGACCAGAACGCCTCTTAGGAAATCTATGCGTTTTCTAACATGCTGGTAACAAACAAAAATACTTCTTACTAGCTATACGCTTGTTAGCGAGCTGCTAACAAGCAATTAAACAAAACTCCTATAAAATCTATACAAGTTCGCTAACAAGCTATTAAGTGCTTGTTAGTGTACATGTATAGTGAAAAACACAAGACACACACATAAAAAACTCTACTTCTGTAAAACGTGAAAAAAAATCCCTACCAACATTCAGCTAATTTATACGATAATCAGTGCAAATATTAATTTACCAAAATCGCAAGACATTAAAGGCGAATGCAAATTTACTGAAGTTAAAAGAGAATCACTGGGAATGTAAATTTATCAGAATCAAGAGACAATTAAGGCGAATGTTAATTTCTAAAAAAAATGCAATTAACACGAATTTTAATTAAGGCAAATCAAAGGGTGATATTCAGGAGGGGTGACACACCCAGCCTCCCTCTCCCCCCGCATCTCTGATGACAGGCAAACGCAAATTAGCAAATATTTCGCCCAATGTTTATCTCGGTGAGGAATTCCTCTTTGCCTTATATGTGGGGTTGGGGTGTGGCTCGGGGTGGTGGTGTGGTTGATGTGTGATGGTGGGGGGTGGTGTTGGTAGGGAGTGTGTGGCTGTGTGGTTGATGCGTGTTGATGGGGGATGGGGTTGGTGTTAATGGGTACTGGGGTGTGGCTGGTGGTGGTGTGGTTGTGTTGATGGGGGTTGGGTGCTGGTGTGAGGGGGCTATGGTGGATGTTGAAGGGGAGTGATGGTATTGAAGGTAATGGTGTGTTGAAAAAGACATCTATGTACAGTTCATGAAACTTATTAAAAGAAACGTTTCGCCACGAGTGGTTTCTTCATTAGGACTAAAGAAGCCACTTTGGGCGAAACGTTTCCTCTAATAAATGAACTATACATAAGTGCCTATTTCCACATCTTGTCAGTGATGGTGTGGTTGACGTGTGAAGGTGGGGGAGGGGATTGATGTATGAGAGGTAGGGGGTGTTGAAGAGGGGGGTGATGGTGTGGTTGATGTGTGAATGTGGGGGAGGGGGTTGATGTATGAGAGGTAGGGGGTGTTGAAGAGGGGGGTGATGGTGTGGTTGACGGGTGAATGTGGGGGAGGGGGTTGATGTATGAGAGGTAGTGGGTGTTGTAGGGGAGGATGCGATGGTATGGCTCCAAGGGTGGAAGGGATAACTCGCGTATTTAAGGTAGGAAGGAGCACGCATGTATTTTTATTTGCAGTGTGTAACTGCTCTAGTCTACTCTTCTTGTATACGAAAGTTGCAGTCTAGGAGCACCCGCAGACCTCGGAACAAAAGCTAGCTACGTTTTCCTGTCATATTCCATCACACAAGTAATAAATTTCAAACGAAATGTAGCCATCTGAGCCGGGAGACTTTACTTTGGCGTTGAAAATAATTCACATTAAGCGCTAAACCCATGTGGATCATTCAATGCAAGACGTGATGGAGGCTTGATCCTCCGTCAGGTATTCCAACAAGGGTACGTAGCTACGGCAGGTACCGAAGAGCTATAGTTACTTTTACGAGGGAATTACCATCTAACGGGATAGGATGAGAGACATATATAGGAAGAAAAGGAAGATTTATAAGGGAGAAGGAAGAACGAAAGGAATAATGCAGAAAAGGGAAGCAGAAGAATGATGAGAGGGAAGAGAGGAAGAAGAATAACGGGACAAGTCATAAAGCAGCCAATCCTCTTAATGACTATCATTATTTCACTTTTCGTGAGGCAGTCAAGTGAGCGACTGTTCACGAGCCTTAAACAATGATTACCCGACTGTATTTTATAAGACTCGTTGGCTCCGTTTTCTATTCACGGTCCTTGTTTTTTATTGCCTTTATTTTACAGGTTATGAATTGACGTTGTGGTATGTTATAACTAGTTAATTTTGTTGGATAGACGACACTCTAACCTAAGTCAATCTTACTAAACCTAACCAAATCTAACTTCATCTAACCTTATCTAACCTAACTCTACCTAACATAATCAAACCTAACCTAACCAAATCTAATTTAGCCTAACCTTACCTGACCTAACATTACCTAACATAAACCAACCTTACCTTACCTAACCTAACCTAACCTAATCTAACCTTACCTAACAAAACCTAACCTAATCAAACTTAACCTAAGCAACCAACGGTAACCTAACCTAAATAACGTAAAATAAAAAAAAATGTTGCGTTAGTAGATACGTGAAAATTCTGTGTCATGAAGACCCCAACAGTGATATATTGACTGTTTATAAACAGTCGAAATTTCCACTGCTTCTTAAGATTATTTTTTTTAAAGGAAAAGGGTGGAATAAAAGGGGTAAAAATGATTATTTAATGGAAGAGAATAAGAAAACTCGATGTTGTGGTAAGTTACAAGAGGAAAGAGGTGATAAAGAGGGAAGTAGTGGAGAAGAGGGAAGAGATGAAGAGGGAGGAGGTAAAGAGGGAATATGTGAAGTTGAAAGATATGAAGAGGGAAGAGGTGAAGAGTGGTGAAAATAAGGGAAGAGGTGAAGAAGATTAAAGATGGTAGTTGGAAAAATGAAGACTAGGTATTGATTAAGAACAAGAATAGGAAAACGATAGACACAGAAAAGAACAAAATAAAATATAAAAAAACATGTGATGAAATGAAAATATCAATAATGGATGAAAGAGAGAGAGAGAGAGAGAGAGAGAGAGAGAGAGAGAGAGAGAGAGAGAGAGAGAATGTTTTACTCTCCTGCACTTGTCTTCTTTATTACCCTCCATCCCTCACCTCTTTTATTACTCTACATCCCTCACCTGCTTTATTATCCTCCATCCCTCGCCTGCTTTATTATCCTACATCCCTCATCTGCTTTATTCCCTTCCTTCCGTCACCACATTTATTACCTTCTTTCCCTCACCTTCTTTATTACCTTCCCTCACCTGCTTTATTACCTTCCTTCCCTCACCTGTTTTATTACCTTCCTTCCCTCACCTGCTTTATTACCTTCCTTCCTTCACCTGCTTTATTACATTCCCTCGCCTGCTTTATTATCTTGCTTCCCTCACCTGCTTTATTACCTTCCTTCCTTCACCTGCTTTATTACATTCCTTCACCTGCTTTATTACCTTCCCTCGCCTGCTTTATTACCTTCCTTCCCTCACCTGCTTTATTACTTCCTTCACCTGCTTTATTATCTTCCCTCACCTGCTTTATTACCTTCCTTCCCTCACCTCCTTTATTACCTTCCTTCTCTCACCTCCTTTATTACCTTCCTTCCCTCACCTCCTTTATTACCTTCCTTCCCTCACCTCCTCCTGAGTTTTACTGATGTTGTTATTGCTCTCTAAAAAATATATGTTCTCAGGGGGAAACTTATTTATCAAGTTTCGCCTGGACACACACACACACACACACACACACACACACACACACACACACACACACGGACACAGAAACACCAACACAAAAAAATGCGACGTAGATCACAAAATACACTGTTGATGAAGAGTGAAAAACGGAGGAACGTTTGTTTGCTAAAAATCCTATTGATGCCAACACTCAGCGTCAATAGATTCCTGTAATATCACGTTAGAAGAGCTCATTACAGTCATGAGGCTCCTACATCATCCTTAATAAAGACCAACCTGTAACCTATCATGCAGTTGCGGGATTGTGATTGGCTAATGGAGTGTTTATCTGATCAACGGAGCCATTCTCTGCGGCCTCAATGGAGCTAAATAAGCAGTGTGGAACGGCGAGGCATCTCGTGTCTGTTCTCTCTATCCCCGTCCCCTGGGTTGAGCAAAGCAATTAAGAGATTATATTGCTCGAGAAACACACTCAATCGCAGTGGAAGTATCGAATTGAGTGTATGTGTGTGTGTGTGTACACTCAAATATTTAGTTGCTCCTGGCCCCGCCTCTTGACTGATTGCTACTAGGTCCTCTCTGTCCCTGCTCCATGATCTTTATCAAATCTCGTCTTAAAACTATGTATGGTTCCTGCCTCCACTACGTCACTTGCCAGACTATTACACTTCCTGTGTTGTGTGTGTGTGTGTGTGTGTGTGTGTGTGTGTGTGTGTGTGATGTACCCTCCTCCATGTGGTGACAACGTTACGTTAGAGTGGAAAGTGCCAGCTGCACACTGAGTTTTAAAAACATGTGTAATTCTCAGGAAACAGTCCTATGACAGTGGAAAGTAGGCTTATGCCAGTGCAAAGTAGGCTGATGACAGTGCAAAGTAGGCTGATGACAGTGGAAAGTAGGCTGTTGACAGTGGAAAGTAGGCTTATGATAGTGGAATGTTCTTAAAACTGATATTTACAACACACGTGACCGCTGAGTTCTACATGTTCTGATAGGCTAGATTGCTCTCTCTCTCTCTCTCTCTCTCTCTCTCTCTCTCTCTCTCTCTCTCTCTCTCTCTCTCATTCTCTCTTTCTCTCTCTCTCATTCTCTCTTTCTCTCTCTCTTTCTCTCTCTCTCATTCTCTCATTCTCTCTTTCTCTCTCTCTCATTCTCTCGACAATAACCTTCTTCATTGCTTTTTCTTCCTTAAGATGTTGTACTTATCATCAATATATTTGTTCTTGCTGAATGTCTTCTTGTAATCGCCTTCATTTTTTTTTTTGTTGAATGTACAATTACAGTCGACATTGTTTTTGTTGAATGTATAATTACCCTCGCGTTGTTTCTGCTAAATTTGTAATTAACACAGTCAGTGTTTGTATTTGTTGTATGTGTGACTATTGTACACGCTGGTGTTTTTGTCAGTGTCCCCACTGTTGTAGAGGCTCTTGTTACTGTTGTAGTTACTGCTGTAGTTACCGTTGTTGTTCCTGTTATTGTTTCTGTTGTTTCTGCTATTGTTACCATTTTTACAGTTATTGTTACCGCTATTGTTGTTACCGCTGTTGTTGCTACTGTTGCAGTTACTGTTCTTGCTACCGTTGTGTTCACAGCTCTTGTTGTTACCTCTGTTGTTGTTGCTGTTCTTGCTGTTATTGTTACCCTTGTTTTACCGTTGTTGCTACCCCTGTTGTTACCATTGTTGTTATAACCGCTTTTGTTATTACAGCTCTTGTTACTGCTTTTGTCGTCAACGGAGTTTTTGCATATTGATGAAGAAGTTGGTGGTGCTATTGATGAGGATCTGGTGGTGCTGTCGACCCCGGCGGTGCAAAACGATGCGACGATAACGGTAGCCGTAGTCAGATATTTCCCGACGATCTTGACACTGGCGAAACGAGCGGGGACAAGCGGCGGCGATCGCTCCCGTCGTCGGGAACATTGATGTCGCTGTCAGCGGCGTTGATGATACTTGCGCCTGGTGTCTCCCAGCTTGGCAGCGCCAGCGGCAGCGGCGCTAGTTGTGTCAATATACACAGAGTCGTTCCAAGGCGACACACTCTCTCCATTACACATTTCTTTGCAAATCAGCATAAACAAGTACAAATGGCATGCGATTTAAGGAGCGTCAGGGACATTCGACCCTTGGGCACCCCTGCGGCAAGGGCCATAATCCCGCGCTCCCGCAGAATAAACTGCAACACATTATTGTAGGAGTGAAAAAGTAAAGAAATGTATATTCATACGGAGTCGCTGGTCCGCTCGTTCCATGTTGCCGATATGTGGACGAATTTTACCCCCAGCTCTTGGATGGGTTTCAAGATAGATTATAACTTTTTCTTCTTCTGCGCTTGGCTAATACTTTTTTTTTTTAAGGGGGGACTGAGGTTTTTTCTTTAGTTTGATTTTTTTAGTTGACAGAGCTGGGTTAAAATAATTTTTTTTTTTTGGGGGGGGGAACTAATGTCTTTTTTTAATTAAGATTTTTTTTCAATTTACAGTGCTTGGTTAATACATTTGGGGGGCTAAGTTTTTTTTTTTATTTAGATTTTTTTTTCAATTCACAGCGTCTGGTTAATACTTTTTGGGGGGACTAAGGTCATTTTTTTATTTAGATTATTTTTCAGTTCATAGTGTGTGGTTAATATTTTTTTTTTAGAGGCTGAGACCCTTTTCTTCGAATTTTCTTAATCAGCCGATTTGTTTATACGTTTTTTTGTTGGGGGGGGGATGGACGAGGGGCAAAGGCCCTATTTTATACCCTTTCTAATTATTATATGCTTTATTGATTTATATCTAAATGGCTGTTACAAGATTTTTATTGATACTTGACCAAACATCGTGTAGCCGATAGGCTTTAAACCCCATACACCAACGTTAGTAAAAATGTTCAGAAAGGGGAAAGTTTAAGGAAGAAATAAGAAGGAAAATAAAGGAAAAAACATTGTCACTCTTCTCTTTCTTTTCTCCTTTTACTTTCGCAGGTTTATTATATCTCTTCTTTTCGTTGTTTATTTTGCCTCCAGATATCGTTTTCTCTTCCTTATTCTCCGTCTTCTTTTCCCGGGATTCCCACGCTTTCTTTCCCTGTTCCTCTCCGTTTTCTGGTGTTTCATTCCCCATTCCATAATCCCCTTCCCCTTTCTCTCAGTCCTTCCTTTCCACCTGTTTCTCTTTCACGCTTTCTCATCGCCCTTCCCCTCCCCCCGTTCGTGGAAATCGGCAAGGCGAGGCGAGATGGCTCTTCCCCCCCCCTAACCCCCTTACTCTCCTCCCCTCATTTCCCCTCCCCTCATTTCCCCTCCCCTCAACCCCCTCCCACCCCCAACCCCCCAACCCCCTCCCTCCCCCAACCCCACAACTAGCAAGTCTTCACAACCCACATTCTAATGCGGGTAAGTTTTGAATTTCAGAATGGCGTATCCCTCCTTAAAAATTCCCGGGTCGTTTCGGCCCCACACCGCATAGTTTCGGCCGTTTTGGCCGTAGCTGGTAGTAATCTCTGAGGCTCGAGCGAAAAGTGTAGCGGCGGTGAGCGGTGACATGTGCAACGAAAGGGTATCAGTCTCTTTTTATGACAAATGACACGGACTCAATTTACGGGAAAATCTAAACGCGTTGCAGCGATGGTGTGTGTGTGTGTGTGTGTGTGTGTGTGTGTGTGTGTGTGTGTGTGTGTGTGTGTGTGTGTGTGTGTGTGTGTGTGTGTGTGTGTGTGTGTGTGTGTGTGTGTGTGTGTGTGTGTGTGTGGTGTGTGTGTGTGTGTGTGTGTAACTACCTATTTTAAGTTACCTGACGTAACTACCAGAACAGATGTATGTCAGTGTGACCCGTTTTCAGTAATTTCCCATCATATAATTCCAGTAACTTAATGTTTCCTCTTTTAATTCGTTCCATTATGCTGCTACTTGTATCCCTTTGGCTTCACTTTTTTTCCCAATTTACAACTGTTTCCTTTTGTTATGTAGTTGTTTATGTATTCTGTCAAAACTTTTATCAAAAATGGTTATTTCTGTATTAGGAAAAAATTGGTTATTTCTGCATTAGAAAAATCTTTTTATTTCTGTATTACATTTTTTTTTATTTCCGTTTTAGGAAAAAAATTATTTCCGTATTAGTAAAAAAAAATGCTTATTTCTGTATTAGGAAAATAATGCTTATTTCTGTATTAGAAAAAAATGGTTAGTTCTGTATTACAAAAAAAATGGTTATTTCTGTATTAGGAAAAAACTATTATTTCTGTATTAGGACTGAAGGAGCCAGTCGGGGCGAAACGTTTCTTTAATAAATGCCCTGAACTTTACACAAGTGTCTTTTTACATATGTCTTTTATAATTTTATAAGTGATTACCATGTCTTCGCTCTTCCTAAGGCACAGACTCTCAACTTTTTTTTCAGAAATCAATTTTTTTTAAGTAGCCATGTTGTAGTTTTTTCTATGGATTTGATCTAATCTACATTTTTTCTTCTTATTTGGGGCTTTCTATATAGTATGTCACTTGTATTACGTACTTGTGGAAATAAAAATTATTCTTCTTATTATTATTAATATGAGTAGTAGTAGTAGTGGTAGTAGTAGTAGTAGTAGTAGTGGTGGTAGTAGTGGTGGTAGTAGTAGTGGTGGTAGTAGTAGTAGTAGTATTACAGGTATGGGCACCATACAACAGCTGCATATATTAGTTTGGGCTAATATGCTGTAAGTACCATTTTTGACATTTGCATTTACCCCTTCTCTGTATGGTTTAGCGTTTCTTTTGATTATAATAAATAATTCTCTCTCTCTCTCTCATCTATTACTTTATTTCACATTTCATATTCATAATATGACATTATTTCACTTTCTCCCATTTGCATTACACAACATGTATCAACATTAAAATCTTTAATCCATCTATTTCTCTATTTTCTCAACGTATCCAAGTAATCCTGTAGCGATTTACAGACATTTTTAGAATATATTTCATCAAAGATATTTATCAGCGAACACATTCACATGTTTATTCCTTCTGGTAAGTCATTAACTTCTTACAAAAATAATATCCTACCAAATTTCCTACTATATCTTATCCACTTCATAGTTTGTCTTTTATTTAAGTTTTGAAGTTTCCAAATATGTTTTTCATGGTAAATCCACCAAATGATTTCTTAAAATCTAAATAAATGCAATCGATCCATTCATTGTTTTTTTTTAAATGGCTTAACAGATTTGATTGACATGAATTTGATGACTGGGAAACTGATAGTTTAGAGAGTGAGAGTGAGTGAGAGTGAGTGTGTGTGTGTGTATATGAATGTGTGTATGAGTGTGTGTGTGTGTATGTGTGTAAGTGTGTGTGTGAGTGTGTGTGTGAGTGTGTGTGTGTGTGTGTGTGTGTTAGTTACCATTTTGTCCTAGGCACATGTCGATTAGACACTAGGCCTGTTGTATGTGTGTGTGTGTGTGTAACGAAACACTTCGAAATGTTTCGGCAGTGTGTATGAGTGAGTGTGTGAGTGTGTGTGAGTGTGTCAGTGTGCATGTAAAAATACGAAAATCTAAAGAGAGGAGTTAAGGAAGGAAACAGAAACATAAGAGAAACAATTAAAGCGAAGCAGAGAAAGGAGCGGAGGAAGGGAGCAATAGAAGTATGGAGGAAGGGGAGGCGGAAAGAGCTCGCACACTCCCTACTCCCTTAATCCCGGAGATTGGGACACCCATATTCACAAATCGTACTCAAGAAGTGACAATAACTCGGTGGCTAGACTACCCTGCTAGTTGTTCACCAGAGATTCTGTGTGCATGTCTAGAGTACACGTGGAGGGGGAGGGAGTGCTACAGGGAGGGTAAGGGAGGTGCAACTTGGAGGGGAAAGGGAGGTGCAACTTGGAGGGGAGGGAGGGGGAAGGGGTACTACTGGTAGAGAAAGGGAGGAGCTACGGGGAGGGGGAAGGGATAAGGCGCTACGTGGAGGGGGAGGGAGGGGGATCGACAAAGAAGGGTAAGGGGTGCTACAGAGAGTGTAAACGAAGGAGGTGCTACGGGGGAGGGGGAAAAGAGGAGCTACGGGGAAGGGGAAGGGAAGAGGTGCTATATGAAGGGAGGTGCTACGGGGAGGGGAAAGGAAGGTGCTACAAGAAGAGGGAAGGGAGAGGCTGTCACGGGAAGATTCCAGCTAGGGCACAGAGTACAACCATGTGGGGCATGGTACAATCATGTGGGGCATGGTACAACCATGCTGGAGCATGGTACAACCATGTGGGGCACGGTACAACCATGTGGGGCACGGTACAACCAGAATGGGGTAAGGTACAACCAGCCTAGGGCATGGTACAACCAGGCTGGAGCATGGTACAACCAGGCTGGAGCATGGTACAACCAGGCTGGAGCATGGTGCAGCTAGACTGGGTCACGGTACAAACATGTTGGGTCACGGTACAACCATGCTAGGGTACGGTACAACCATGCTAGGGCACGGTACAACCATGCTGGGGTACGGTACAACCATACTGGGGCACGATACAACCATGCTAGGGCACGGTACAACCAGGCTGGGGCACGGTACAACCAGGCTGGAGCTTGGTACAACCAGGCTGGAGCTTGGTACAACCAGGCTGGAGCTTGGTACAACCAGGCTGGAGCATGGTACAACCAGGCTGGGGAAAGTAAAGATTGTATTGTGTTTTTGTATTTATCCTACAAACACTAGAACCGTCTGGTTATTCTTTGATTCTAACACATTTCTAACATTATCATGTTTACATTATCGTTATCGAAATCTGGAGTAGAGGGTGGGAAGAGAGCCTTTTACTTTTCTGTCCATGACTCTTACATTTAGATAATACACGATAGTCCTTAATCTAAGATAGAAGTAGACAGTTATTCGCAGCACACAGCCTTGAGGTAGACATCATCCCCCTCTCTCTCTCTCTCTCTCTCTCTCTCTCTCTCTCTCTCTCTCTCCTTCCTTCCCTTCAAATCCCCTGAACTGCCCAAACCCCTTGCGTTTCATTATTTTCCCTCTTCTCGCCTTTATTCCCCTTCCTCTCCTCCCTAACCGCACATTCCACACCAGATGCAATTCACCAATACTTCACATTGCCAAATTGCGTTTCCATTCAGCGAGCACTTGATACACACATGCGCATGAGCAGGCCAGAGAACACAGACTGTTACTAGTAGGTGGTAGTAGTAGTAATATTAGTATTAGCAATAGTAGTAGTAGTAGTAATAGTATTATTATTACTACTACTACTACAACTAGTAGTCGGCATTCAGGATTCGCATCCTGTATATATATATATATATATATATATATATATTAAATACCATTAATTATTAATGTTGAAGGATTCTCCTGAAAGTTTACCGAGGTCCCTGCCGGCACCTCGGTAATTATATAAAACCATGACTTGTTGCTGGCGCAAGCACAAGAACATGGCTCGTTCCTCAGGCTGAATAGGAAATAGATAATATGGCCGGTTCCAATAATAACACAACGAATAGAACCGGTTCCAAAAATTAGAACAGAGAATATGGCCGGTTCCAACAAGAGTACAGAGAATAATCAGTTCTAAGAGTAGAACAGAGAACAGGGATGAATGAACAATCAATTCAGGGAATTAAGACAAATGAGTTCCTATTGGCATTATAATTCCAGAAACATAAATAGAGAAATAGAAAGTTCGAATGAGAGATTCTACCTAAATGGATGAGGAGGGGAATGAGAGATCCTAAATAAATGGATAGAGAAGGGAAGTAAACTATTTTATATAGATGGAGAGACCGAGGAATGAGGAGCTATGTTTCAGTAAAGAGAATGAGCAGGTGGATGGTTCTAAAATATTATATTGAATGGAATCAGAAAAAAATGAAGTGCCAATTCCAGGGTAATTAAAAGGACAGAGGGATACTTTATTAAATAGACGAGCCTGGAACAGACGAGATGGGATGCTCTACTGAGCAGACCAGTAATAGAAGGGTGGGGTGCTTTGTTGAATAGATGTGCTAGTAATAGAACACGAAGTGGGATGCTCTATCGGTAAGATGATCCAAGGAATAAATTGCAGAGTGGGATGCTTAATTTAATTGATGTGCCTGAAACATATAGGTACGAGACACTGTACTGAATACAGGGGATACGAATAGATGACAGAGGGTCGGACACTCACTCTTATTGAATAGATGTGCCAGGGAAGGAGGACATCTCAAAAGAATTTAAGGCAGTACAAACACTTTAATTAAAAAGTCCTCCTTTACTACTGACTAAAAGAGGACAGTTTCAAGCGGAGAGTGAAACTCTGGTGAAAGTAATGTAGGAGAATGGAATTATTTTCCTGTAAAAGCAGGTCTTCGGCAGGGATGTGTTATGCTACCATAGTTGATTATAATATTAGATGGGGTTTTAAAAGAAGTGAGCCCTGGAGCGTTGGGAAGAGGTGTAGGATTAAAAGACAATGAATTTGATACGAAGTGGGAAAGGCTTTTAGCTGATGACAGAGTTCTTGTTTGAGAAATTTTTGAAGAGAAGGTGCAAAGGTTGGTGTACAAATCTGGAAGGAAATTAAAAGTGAACATAGAAAACATCA
Source organism: Cherax destructor (assembly GCA_009830355.1). Taxonomy (NCBI): domain Eukaryota; kingdom Metazoa; phylum Arthropoda; class Malacostraca; order Decapoda; family Parastacidae; genus Cherax; species Cherax destructor. The sequence goes on from WNWK01000060.1 coordinate 255,762, forward strand.
AGCTTATGAGAGTAACAAAATATCTAGACAATGAAAGATTGGATATTAGAGTGGAGGAGAAAGTATGGAGGTAGTAGTTGTAATGCTACTACTACTAATGCTGCATGCTGAAACAATATCACAACCTTTACTTATGATAATACTTCTAAAATTATATACTTCCAAAATTATATACAAAATATGAATAAGAGATACTGAATTACGTAAACCTGTATGGCACATGTTGACAAAAGCCACAAATCTGTATTATATAGCAACAGATACAAATATATATGTGAAGCGACAAGACACAAATTTATTTAACAAAAACAAGACACAAATCTAACGTTTTTTTTACAGTACATTAAAACCACAGATATAACGTTTTTTACAGTACATTAAAGCCACAGATTTATTAGGAACATTAAAGCCACATATCTGTACGGTACATTAAAGTCCCATTCGTCTCGCAAACAGATCTGGATTTGTGTTTTTGTCCACGTAGGATTCAAAAGGTGTACTGCCGGGAAGAACGAGAGACTCACACCTTGCAGAACAGCAATTAACTGTGACGACGTTTCGCCCTGTGTAGAGCGAAAAATCTAGAAACATTGTCCATATGAAATCTTATTCTGCAGCGTGTGCCTTTTTCCTCTCTCTTTAATGTGTAATTTTCAAAGCGACTTTTAATATTAAGTTGCGTTAGCCAGGCGTTTACCTTGGCCAATGTGGTGAAAGAACTGTCAACTTTTCCTTGTGCTAATAAGTGGTTAATTGAGTAGAATTATCAACTTCACCTTTGTGCTGGTAAAAATAATTCTGCATCATGTGACTTGTCAGACTTGTAATTCTAAGGCTGGTAACCTTTAATGTTTCTGTTGAGAAACAGGGAAAGGCGAAACAGAGAGAGAGAGAGAGAGAGAGAGAGAGAGAGAGAGAGAGAGAGAGAGAGAGAGAGAGAGAGAGAGAGAGAGAAGAAGGGAAGAGGGGAGGAATAAAAGATGTAAATGGTGCATAAACACCGAGAAGAGTGGGAATAAGACACAAAGGCGGTATTGGTACATTTATTAAGGAGAATTTCTCCCGTCAGGTTTTTTTTTTTCAATTCAATACAAAGAAATGAAGAAGGTAGGTACAAAGTCAGGTGGTACAAAGTCAGGTGGTACTACTTAATGACTTGTGTCTATACTGGCCAGGATGAGCTACTTGATGACTGTCATCGCTCTCGAAATATTCAATAAAATAATACTAAGACATATTTTTCTATATTTTTAATTCGCATATATTTTTTTTAAATATGAAAGTCCATAATATATATTTTATTATTACTGCATATTTCGACGTTTGTGAGTCTTCCATCCCTCTCTTCCCTCTCCACAACAAGGAAGACACCTGTCATCCCTCTCTGCCCTCTCCACAACAAGGAAGACACCTGTCATCCCCTCTCTGCCCTCTCCACAACAAGGAAGACACCTGTCATCCCTCTCTGCCCTCTCCACAACAAGGAAGACACCTGTCATCCCCTCTCTGCCCTCTCCACAACAAGGAAGACACCTGTCATCCCTCTCTGCCCTCTCCACAACAAGGAAGACACCTGTCATCCCTCTCTGCCCTCTTCCACAACAAGGAAGACACCTGTCATCCCTCTCTGCCCTCTTCCACAACAAGGAAGACACCTGTCATCCCTCTCTGCCCTCTTCCACAACAAGGAAGACACCTGTCATCCCTCTCTGCCCTCTTCCACAACAAGGAAGACACCTGTCATCCTCTCTGCCCTCTTCCACTACAAGGAAGACACCTGTCATCCTCTCTGCCCTCTTCCACTACAAGGAAGACACCTGTCATCCCTCTCTGCCCTCTTCCACTACAAGGAAGACACCTGTCATCCCTCTCTGCCCTCTTCCACTACAAGGAAGACACCTGTCATCCCTCTCTGCCCTCTTCCACAACAAGGAAGACACCTGTCACCCCCTCTCTGCCCTCTTCCACAACAAGGAAGACAGCTGTCACCCCTTCTCTGCCCTCTTCCACAACAAGGAAGACACCTGTCACCCCCTCTCTGCCCTCTTCCACAACAAGGAAGACAGCTGTCACCCCTTCTCTGCCCTCTTCCACAACAAGGAAGACACCTGTCACCCCCTCTCTGCCCTCTTCCACTACAAGGAAGACACCTGTCACTCCCTCTCTGCCCTCTTCCACTACAAGGAAGACACCTGTCACCCCTCTCTGCCCTCTTCCACAACAAGGAAGACACCTGTCACTCCCTCTCTGCCCTCTTCCACTACAAGGAAGACACCTGTCACCCCTCTCTGCCCTCTTTCCACAACAAGGAAGACACCTGTCACCCCTCTCTGCCCTCTTCCACTACAAGGAAGACACCTGTCACCCCTCTCTGCCCTCTTCCACTACAAGGAAGACACCTGTCACTCCCTCTCTGCCCTCTTCCACTACAAGGAAGACACCTGTCATCCCTCTCTGCCCTCTTCCACAACAAGGAAGACACCTGTCACCCCCTCTCTGCCCTCTTCCACAACAAGGAAGACACCTGTCACCCCTTCTCTGCCCACTTCCACAACAAGGAAGACACCTGTCACCCCTTATCTGCCCTCTTCCACAACAAGGAAGACACCTGTCACCCCTTCTCTGCCCTCTTCCACAACAAGGAAGACACCTGTCACCCCCTCTCTGCCCTCTTCCACAACCAGGAAGACAGCTGTCACCCCTTTTCTGCCCTCTTCCACAACAAGGAAGACACCTGTCACCCCCTCTCTGCCCTCTTCCACTACAAGGAAGACACCTGTCACCCCTCTCTGCCCTCTTCCACAACAAGGAAGACAGCTGTCACCCTTCTCTGCCCTCTTCCACAACAAGGAAGACACCTGTCACCCCTTCTCTGCCCTCTTCCACAACAAGGAAGACACCTGTCACCCCCTCTCTGCCCTCTTCCACTACAAGGAAGACACCTGTCACCCCCTCTCTGCCCTCTTCCACTACAAGGAAGAGAGGAATATTAATGATTTGATCATTGGGAATTTTCGTGGTCTCTTCTCTGGCCTTTAGGGACATAATAGTGCTCACCAAGATGCAATCTCCATAATTGGTCTGGTAATTGTGGGAAATCCTTATCTCTCTCCAGAAATTGATGGGTGAAGCCAGTCATTCTCCGACTGTGAAATACAATGGTCGTAGCGCCTCTCTTCTCCTCAGGACACGAAAACGCGCCCAGCGGAGTTTGAAAAGTCGACAAAATAGTTTTGCCAGTACATTCACATTTGATTACCCTGAGATTTATGTATCATTTTAGTCATGCTTTTTTCTCGATTATCTTGAGAAGCTAAAATTTTAGTGTGTATATGTATATATTTTAAGAGGATTTCGCTAATTTAAGAACGAGTACAGAATCACATGTATTAAAGAGCCTTCGATAAGAAATTTAAACATATGTTACTAAGTAGATAAATTGTGTGACAGCTACTAACCCAATGTTTATATTAAGGATGTTCTGAAGTAGTGAGTATGCACCCACCTAGTTATACTCGCTTGGCTGTACTTTTGAATCTGTACTCACGTATCTGTGTTCACGTATCTGTACTCACGTAGCTGTGGCTGCAGGGATTAAGACTCAGGTCCTGGTCCGCCTCGTACCTGGACGGCACATTGTTCATCCCTCCTAGCCTCGCGGACCCTATCATCCATATTCTTACAGCTATGTATGAGCCTACCTCAACCACCTCTTCATCCAGGTCATTTTATTTTCTGATCACTTTAAAGCAGAGTACTTCATACCATTCCTTTGACTCGTCTGTATTACTAAATTCCAACTGTGGCCTTGTGTACCAATTTCACGCCTCTTGAACAGTCTGTCCCTGAAACCCTCCTTTCAAACCCTATTACTCAAAGCTAGTATCTATACTTTGATATTGTGGATCTGAACAACTGCACTTTGTTTCCGTATTCAACTTCATTGCATTGAATAATCAACATAATTGTCAATGATGTATACACCAAGTATACATCAGTGTGTATATACACTGATGTAAACTCTCAGTGTGTATATACACACTGAGAGTTTACTTGTTTCGGAGAGCCAGAGAAGCCTGGCCCAGGGCCGGGCTGCGGAAGTAGGTAAAAACCTTTCCATGATCCTACGTGCCAAGGAGAATATTCCCAGTGTTGATCCTTATGTTGTGGTACCGAAACGAAGCCATTCTGGGTGCCATTAAGATGAAAAACATTGAGAGAGATTATTACATGGGTGGCACGCGCATAGCTGGTAACTACCAGAACATGAGAATCGTTGAAAACTCGATCCTCCTTCCGTTAACCGCGAGACACACTAGCCATGTATCGCTAAGACGAGCGATACATCTACACAATATCGATTGCAGAGCAGGTTTGGTAAAGCACTTGGACGGAAATATTCAAATCGACGACCAGAAGACGGGACCCTAGAAATGGAGCTTAACGCCAGCGAGCACACACAAGCAGCGAGAATGACGTCCCCCACACCTCTACCATGTGACATCAGCACAAAGGTGTGTTACTGTGAGTGAAGTAACACTATTCCTGATGTTTGTGTTGCGTTCTCTCTCTCTCTCTCTCTCTCTCTCTCTCTCTCTCTCTCTCACGCACACACGCATACATTAAAAAAGTCAAGTGTCTATCAACAGGTGCATTTCACAAACGGTAACTAACACGTAGGTGTCATGAGAATAAGAAATAATCGGATTTTCTTCAAGGAGTAACTCGTACTCTTGCATCAAGAGCTCTTCACTACCATCAATAAACATCCTGAGCAACAGTGTTAGTAAACTAGAGTACATGATGAATGAGACACTTGTACAACATTTGCAAATCTTTATTGTGGAAATGTTTCGGCAGCCAATGGCTTCCTCAGTCCAATAAAGAGAGAAAGATACCCGATTATTGCGCAAGTCTCTCATTTATCAACTCTTCGGTTTTCTAAACTGTTTATACAGAGTACGTGAAATCGATTCCAGCGCTTGGTTACGGAGACAAGGCGCTACTTAGTACACTAATTACACTAAGATCGTTAGTGGAATAGCAGTTATAATGGAGACCACTCAACTAAATCACTGAGGCCAACAGAAAACGTGAGGTGGACACACAACACAAGTTCGCACAATACTACCCAGAACACCATTGCTAAACCACAGCCTTGTTGCGTCTCACGTTATTTTATGCCCACCTCTCCCCCACACCACAACTCTACCCCCAACATACCACCCCATTCCCTTCCAGCACAACATCCATTCCCTCCCCAACACCATTGCTTCCCCCACTCACCCTCCTCCCCAGCACCACTGCTTCACCCATTCACCCTCCTCCCCAGCACCACTGCTTCCCCCACTCACCCTCCTCCCCAACACCACTGCCCACTCACCCTCCTCCCCAGCACCACTGCTTCCCCACCCCTCTTCCCAACACCACTGCTTCCACTCACCCTCCTCCCCAACACCACTGCTTCCCCACTCACCCTCCTCCCCAGCACCACTGCTTCCCCACTCACCCTCCTCCCCAACACCACTGCTTTCCCCACTCACCCTCCTCCCCAACACCACTGCTTCCCCCACTCACCCTCCTCCCCAGCACCACTGCTTCCCCACTCACTCTCCTTCCCAACACCACTGCTTCCCCACTCACCTTCCTCCCCAACACCACTGCTTCCCCACTCACCCTCCTCCCCAACACCACTGCTTCCCCCACTCACCCTCCTCCCCAACACCACTGCTTTCCCCACTCACCCTCCTCCCCAGCCCCACTGCTTCCCCAACTCACCCTCCTCCCCAACACCACTGCTTCCCCCACTCCCCCTCCTCCCCAACACCTCCCATTCCTTCAAATTATCTAAGCGCGACAACATACGAAAACAGCCAAATCCAAGGGTAGAGATGTGTGCATTTTGGCCGCCGTTATGCATGTTTGCTTTTAATTTGCCGTAACAGCCGAACTCCCTGCAGGTTTTGTTGCGAGAACAAGGGGTGGTGGTGGTGGCGCTTGGGGAAGTTAGTGTGGCCGTGTAACTGGCGTACACACCTTTGTTCAGCCGGCGGCCACGAGCGCTCAACCAACACATAGGCAATTGTTCCTTTTCTAAATTGCCACTTTTCTTAATAGCTGCGGAATTCAATGAAATCCCCACTACAGCACCCAGGACTGCCTGGTTGTGTGGAGAGGAGGAGGAGGGAGTGATGAAAGGGGTAGTGGGAGGGAGAGAGAGAGAGGAAGGAGTGTGTGTTGGTGGAGAGATGACGATTTCCAGAGAATCAGGGAGATTTAGAATGCGTCGAGATTTCTGAAAAGATATACTCAGCAGGAACGGTCGAAAATAGAAAAAAAAGAGGATAGGGTGATGGTTGAGGCACCGTAACAGGGGTAAAAGGAGACGAGATATGAGAAAAAATACTTAATACAAATAGCTTCCAAGAGATGCGCTCTCACTCTCCAAGATTTCAGAAATTCTAGTATTTCCCAACACGTCAACTCTAGGGGATTACTACGAGGAGTTCGCAGCATCTAAAGGAGCCGTAGTCTTAAGTGATATTCCCGTAAACGACTTTAACCATTACGTTGCTGCCTTTCCCATCTCTCCTTGTGATCTGTCATGGTCTTGCTCCGTTATATTTGTTGTGGACTTCAACGTATTAGCTGTAAGTCACCTTGTTTGCAGCGTATTCGCAAACTGTATCATTAGCCATTACGAAAAGTCGCAATGCCGTGGCTGGAACAATTCACAATTAATCAACACTGATGTGACTGGAACAATTCGAAACACTGGAACAATTCGAAACACTGGAACAATTAATAATTAATTCACCAATTCGGAGAGGAAGCATCAGATCTTCGTGTTAGCCTCGTTTTGTTTATGTTTGAGTTTCGCACACGTGACATGACCTAGCATTGACTTTCTCCTCACCTGACCTCTTCTTTTGGGTTCCTCCTCGTCCCTTACCTCGTCTAGACCTGTCCTCTGTTCTCTTCACCTGACCTGTCTCCCGGGGTCCTCCTCACCTGACCTGTCTCCCGGGGCCCTCCTCACCTGACCTGTCTTCCGGGGTCCTCCTCACCTGACCTGTCTTCCGGGGTCCTCCTCACCTGACCTGTCTTCCGGGGTCCTCCTCACCTGACCTGTCTTCCGGGGTCCTCCTCACCTGACCTGTCTCCGGGGGTCCTCCTCACCTGACCTGCCTAAAAGAGTTCTCTTTTCGCTCTCACTCGCGGCTGGATGGTGAACAAGGACGGATCGAAACGTCGTTTTAAGTTTAGTCCCCAAAATGAGAGCTAGTTATGAATCATGAACTGTCTGAGAGTTTCGTCAAGCACTACTTATGTCCTCTGAAACTCTCTAGGATTGTATTTAAGTTGTCACTTAAATACAAACTACATTAGTATTATTAATATTACTATTATTATTGGTGGTAGTAGCAGTAATATTATTGTAGTAGAAGTATTCAATGAGAAGATTTAAACCCAGTGGAAGGTGCTCGTTGTGTCCACGTCTACAAATTGGGATTGTTTACATTAAATCTTCATACATTACACATCCGTTTCTATCTGCTAATGCTTAGCATTATAACACAAAGTGGAAAAAAAGAAACGATTAAACTCGTTTAATCAAACAGATGACGTTAAACTATCAAAAAAAAAAAAAAAGGCTTTACTAATATGCATTATTAATATTCGTTTAAAAATGTATGATACATATACTGTACAACTATTGTAATCATCCTTCGGAAGAGGAACAATTATGTTAATGTAATGCTCGCTGAACAAGAGCTGAGTTTATTCTAAATATATGATAAGGATATAGTATTTCCTCGGGTTCTTGATGAGCTCTTGAATCAACTGAGGTTCTTGATGTGCTCTTGAATCAACTGAGGTTCTTGATGTTCTCTTGAATCAACTGGGGTTCTTGATGTGCTCTTGAACCAACCGGGGTTCTTGATGTGCTCTTGAATCAATGTTGTGAATCATCCAGGCTTCCCTCTCGTTGAGGCTTCTTTCTGAGACTTCCCTCTCGTTGAGGCTTCTTTCTGAGGCTTCCCTCTCGTTGAGGCTTCTTTCTGAGGCTTCTCTCTTGTTGAGGCTTCAATCTCATTGAGGCTTCTTTCTGAGGCTTCCCTCTCGTTGAAGCTTCCCTCTCGTTGACGCTCTCTCTCGTTGAGGCTTCTTTCTGAGGCTTCCCTCTCGTTGAGGCTTCTTTCTGAGGCTTCCCTCTCGTTGAGGCTTCTTTCTGAGGCTTCCCTCTCATTGAGGCTTCTTTCTGAGGCTTCCCTCTCGTTGAGGCTTCTTTCTGAGACTTCCCTCTCGTTGAAGCTTCTTTCTGAGGCTTCCGTCTTGTTGAGGCTTCTTAGGCTTCCCTCTCTTTGAGGCTTCTTTCTGAGGCTTCCGTCTCGTTGAGGCTTCCCTCACACTGAGACAAACTTAATGTGTAGAATTTGCATTTTCTTAGGATTTGGGAAGTTTGTCTTGAGTGTGAGCGTGCATGCTTTTGTGCGTGCAATTCTGCTTGTGGGGTGTTTTGTATGCGTGTTACGTGCATGATGTGCGTGTGTGCATGCGTACTCTGTGCGTGTGTGCATGCTTACTGTGTGCGTGCTTATTGTGTACGTTTGTGCGTGCGTGTTGTGACCGCTCACGTGATGTATGCTTGTTGTATGCTTGTGTCCTTGCATTTTGTACGCATGTGTGCCTGTGAGTGTGCGTGAGTGCATGGATACTGTGTGCGTGTGTGCATGCTTACTGTGTGCGTGTGTACATGCTTACTGTTTGCTTGTGTCAAGAAGTTGGCTATAACCCTTTAACATAATAGACATAAATAGAACTGCTGAGCGATCTCTCTGCTTGCAGGCGTGCGTGTGCGTGCGTGTGCATGCGCAGCAACATCTCAGGGAAGCAGTCACCTGAAGTGAAGGCAGACTCCAGCTGCCTGACACCAGTGTCAACTTATAAAATCAGAAGTCAGTTACTGTCTTATACTGCAAGACCCAACAGAGTATCATCTTAAATCTCAGTTATCAAGGTCGATAAGTGTGTGTGTGTGTGTGTGTGTGTGTGTGTGTGTGTGTGTGTGTGTGTGTGTGTGTGTGTGTGTGAGAGAGAGAGAGAGAGAGAGAGAGAATCACATTTTTCCCCAAGACTCCTAACATCCATATATTCCATCACCTGACGTACAACAAATCAATGTTCTTTATGATGGTAGTGGTAGGTGTAATTATATATGTCGTGTCTAATAGGTAAAACTTGGAATTTTGGTTTAAATAGCAACGCTCTAATTGCCGAATAACGCAAGCGAAAATTTATGTATGCAATAATTTCGCAAAAATCACTTTGAACCTAACGAAAAAAATATATTTCATTGTGTTTGTTTATTATTAAATTATTGTAAACTTATCTAAAATATATTTAGTTTGATTAGGCTAAATTAAATTACGCTTGTTATAATATGGTTAGGTAAGTTTTCTAAGGTTCTTTTGGTACAAAATTATTAATTTTTACATTAACATAAATGAAAAAATATATTTTTAAACGTATAAGAGAAATTTTTAGAAAGGAGTTAATTTTAAATGAGTTCTTGTTAATTAACCAGTTGTACCTATTCGGCACGACATTATATAAGTTTCTTCAGTGTCAGCTATGGTTGACCAGGTACAAAATGAATAAATAAGTTTCTCACAGTGTCTTGAGCCATGAGATCATTCAGAATTGTTGACAAAGAAAACACGAATATAAGTATACGCACTGACACGCGTAAGCTAAAACTATATTACAAAAGTAAAAATCATTCAGATTAAAAATATAAAAAAATATTAGAGTAAAAAAAAATCCGTATAAATTAAAAAATACATTAGATGTAAATCATATCACGGAACGGGTGGGGATCGAACCCCTGGCAAATGAGTAGTAAGCCACAGACTTGGAGTTTTATGACACGTCATGGGTTGAAACCCCCACCCGTTCTGTGGTTTGTTTGAATCCCTCTTTTAGGGATTGGAGAATTCTTGACAGGTGATGAATAGGTGACATGCAGCCTTAATGACCCTTTTAATAGTCGAAACTCCAGTTAACCAACCAATATTCTTCGAACTTCAACTAATCACTCACGAAGGTCAAGGAGCTGTAGCTCAACATCCTCAAGAGTCTCAGTAGCTGGAGGTCAGTTCTCTCAAAGATACCTCGAAAGATCAAGACGTTCTCTTTAAGAAGCTCTTCTAAATAGTGAGATTTTGTTAGTAAATGCAGTTGAAAAGGCACCTGCAGAACTGAAGAGGACGTGAAAAGTCCTTCACAATACATTCTATTCAATTTCTGATTCACTCTTTTCAACTGCAGTCGCAAAAAAAATTACTTAGAGGTAACACAGTGAACTCGCTTCTCCCGGATGGTTCCTTCACCTGGCTTCCTACATCGAGCCTCCTCTTCCTTCCTCTTATTTATTGGTTGCTTCTTAATAAAAAATGGGGGGTGGGGAAACAAATGTAACTGACATTAACTCCTGGGTTAACATCCCAGTTGTCTGGAGGCCCGAAATTAACATGCAATTTAAGAGGGGAATTATAACCGTCGGAAACCCGATAGTCTGGAGGAACCATCAGTCCCATTCTTCTTGCGTCATTTGTGCACGAGGCTGACAGTTAATGGGGTTAAAAATGTTAGCACCGAGATACCTCTGAGTTAACGGGGTTAAAATTGTTGAAGCCAATACGCCTGTGAGTTAGCTGGGGTTAACACAACAATGTTAAGGAGACCCCTGTTTGTTAACTGCACTGACGCAGAGGAAGGGTTGTTGATCCAAGCCGCCTCTCCTTCTTTGGAATCAAACCTGATGACCTGTTCTCCCCAGGCGTCGTATGACCCTTAAGGGTTTAACCCTTACTCCCCCTCTCTCTCCCATGAATATAGCGGTAATGAGGTCAATGGTGGTATTCTCAGACACTGGTCAGTCGCAGCACCTCAGCCATATGAATTTTATACTCTGTTGGCTGACTGACTGGCTGATAGGCTGGTAGGCTGGTAGGCTGGCAGGCTGGTAGGCTGGTAGGCTGGCAAATTGGCTTGATGGTTGACAGGCTAGTTGACTGACCATGCTTTCTTGCTGGCAGTAAACTAGCAGGCTTGAAGCAGGCTGGTAGCAGGATGGAAGAAGGCTGGCAGGAGAATGGCATCTGGCTGGCAGCAGACTGGCATCAGGCTGGCAGTAGGCCGGCATCAGGCTGGCAGGCCGGGTGGTAGACAAGCCTAAGGAGGTCTGACGTCAGTTCATTAATGTACTGACTTTTTGTTCGCAATGAAGAGGAGGGGAGAGGGAGGTGGGGAGAAAGTGGGAAGAATGAGAACGTGGAGAGAAGAAAAAGCGGAAAGTGAGGGATGGGGGAATAGGGGAAGATGAGAAGGCTTAGGGAGAAATGTGAAAAAGAGGAATAGGTAAAGAGGAGAAGGTGGGAAAGAAGATGGGAGAATGAGAGGAAGGAGATAAAAAGGAATAAGGGTAAAAATTAACAACACTTCTTTGAGGAAGAAAGTGTTAAAGCGAGATGGGACATTAATACGATAATTCCCAGAAACACACATTAACATTCCCGTCGCCTTTGTGTTAGTGACGTGTAAGGCAGCAAAAGAAGAACGTGTTAAAGTACGCGTCTGAAGGTACACGAATAATCCGATATTCTCCGAAACAAACAACAGTAAAAAAAAAAACAGGAAAAAAGAAAGTGCACAAAAGATTCATTAGACTCATCAGAGGGAACAATAATAATAACAGTAAGTCAGCGCCTTCGGACACATTTTCCATCCACTGCCAAGCGCTATAATGAAGACATTTCCATTAAGAAAAATCTGGCAGATCTATGACTTGCTCCGAATGGGGAGCTTTTAAATTTCACAGATTCATTTCCTTATACTGCCGACGTTCTTAACGAAGTGAAGTAAATATGGCGTTCTACTCCAACGAAGCCCCTTCCACTACCACCTTTTTTTTTTTTTTTGGTGAGTAGCCGTTTTGTAACTTTCATTTTTTCCCCTTTTCTCTCGTTTTTCTTGAAGGGAAGGCAGTGGGAGAGAGGGTTAAGGAAGAGGAAGGGGTTTGGGGACAGGGGTAGGTAAGCTTTTCAAGAAGGTAAGTGGTGGCCCCATGGCCAGACTTTTATAGTAAGTATTAGTGGTACTGATCTCTAATATAGTGACACTTGCTGCTGGGGTTACAGTCTGACTTTATAAATAAATGATATATATTATTTATAAATGCATACATACGTACATACTACAAGGGGAAAATGAGAAGCATATAGAGAAGAATAACTAAAAACGGGAGAGAAGATAACGAAGAGGAGAAGGTGTGGTGGTGGTGAGAAAGGCTTATGAAGAGTAAGCAGAAATAGAAACAGGTCGAAAAACAAGGGATGATTAGAATAAGGAGGAGGAAGCGTATAAAGGAAGAGAAACAGGAGGAGGCGTCTAAGGAGGAGGATTAGAATAAAGAGGTGTGGCCGGTTAATGACGACAAATATAACACCAGACACACAGCCCATCTTTCTTTCATCCTCCCCTCTCCTGAACACTAAAAAAATTAAATCCTAATTACACAGCGGAGATCACCCCCAATCGTTTGTCGTTTTATTTTTTTTGTCTCCGTCTCCCAACTCCGACTCCGCCCTTACACAAAACTTGTTTTAATTCTCATTATTCCTTTATAGAGGCTGCTGTATGTCGCTATGTGCGTGCGTACCCGAGTGCGTACACGCACACATGCGCACACTAAAGTAGCAAACAGGAAGGGCAGCTGATGAGGTGGAAACTACTATACATGGGTAGGAAGGGAAGCGGGGACACAATTTGAAAATTACTTAGCAAAAAAGGCTAAAAGAGAACCAAAATTGCTTCATAGCCCCATAAGAAGGTAAACGACTCTAGAGGACTAAATGGGATGACTGAGGGAAGTAAGTACTGTTCACGCTAGATGACAGTGAGGCATACTAGGTCAGATGCCGTGCTCCTCCCTAAGTGAATGTGAATGACCTGACTAGGTTAAGGCATTGGTTTAAGCCGGTGGGAGAACTGGACCTGCCTCGCATGGGCCAGTAGGCCTGCTGCAGTGTTCCTTCTTTCTTATGTTCTTATACAATGAACTATAGAGAAAAATCGAGGTATTCACAGAGGAACAAGAATTGCTTGCTGGGAGTATACAGGCAAGGGCAGAAACTATATTACCTGGCTTATCTAGCACTGAACTACAAGCCGGTATCAGTGAGGTGCATCTTACAAAGTAATGGAGAAGATTGTCAGGAGCCTACTGCATCTGGGGAAAAGTTTCTTCAGTGAAAATCATAATGAATTAAGAAATATGAGATCCTATCTGACGAACCCTATGAAACTCTGACAGAATTACTGAGAAAGCACAATTATCCACTAGACTGATCACAGGATAGAAGGACAGTGAGGGACAAAATAGAAGTTAATCCTGTGGATCAAGGAGTAACTGATAAACAGAAGACAGAGAGAGAGTAAAAGGTAGAATCAAGTTCAACTAACGACCAGCCAAATGGATAGAATCTTTTGTGTTTCTTTGCAAATGTAAAACTGATGAGAATAATAAGAACATGAGAAGACAGCGAGAGCCTCCAAGATTTTAACAGGCCACCTACAGAGATGGTCAAACACACACACGACTGCTGAAGTTTAATCTACATAAGTGCAAGGTCATGGAATTCTGGGAAGAAAAACAGAAACCAGAGACAGAACACAGACTGAGTGGAGACAAACTACAGGTATTGGCGAAGGAAGTAGTTGTTGTAGTAGTGGTTGTTGTTGTTGTAGTTATTCTTGTTACATTTACGACGCACCGTGACCGCATAGGTCACTTGCAAAAGAAAAAGATCTGGGAATAACCCTAAAGCCAAACATATCACCAGAAGAGCACATAATTTATATGACTTTCTCAGTCTATGTGAGGCAAGCAAATCTCGGAAGAGCCTTCAGGAATCTTGAAAAAAAGTGTCGTATTTTTTTTTTTTTTTTGTACACAAAGTGCATCAGGCCCATCTTAAATACTCGGCAAAAGCGTGAAGCCCCAAACTGAGTACGCATGTTCAGAAGCTTGAAAATATGCAAAGATTTGCAACTACGACAATGAACTATGGTCAATGAACTATGAATAAATACTAAAGGAAATGAACCTCACAACCCTGGAAGAGAAAAGGACCAGGAAGGATATTAGAAAATAATGAATAGAACTGACAGGGTAGATTAGATTGTTTGTGAGAGTTAAAACACAGGTGAAGCAGAGGGATGTTAATTAATAGCTTCAGTCTCGATGTAGTAGATACCGTATTTTCCGGCATATAAGACGCACAAGCAATGTAACGTAACGTTAGTAAACAATTGTTAAAGCGTAACACAAAGCCTATAGTTGATCCTGACCTTGAGCACATAAGACACAGGCTGAATTTCCAAGGCTTTTCTAGGGGAAAAAAGCGCGCCTTATATGCCGGAAAATAAATTAGGTGGAAGTGGTGGAGGTAAACTACATAAATTAAGATAGAACTCAAGAGGCCACACACTAGTGATACCTGTTGATGAAGTTTAAGAAGCGGGTGCCAGGAAGCAGTTCTCGACCCCTGCAAATACAAATCGGTGAGTACAAGTCTGTGAACACCTATGTACGTATGAACGTAAGTGCGTACACACACACACACACACAGAAGCTCTTTAAGCAGAAAGTGGACCTAGTGGCGACCAGCGATGAGGCAGGGCCAGGAGCTTCGAATCGACCCCAGCAACCACAAATAGGTAAGTACACACACACACACACACACACACCGCCAACTTCTGCACTTGCGTGGCCGTAATAGAGCGTAAGGTCATTAAGCAAGTTTTCTGCCATCACGGGTGTACAATGATACCTGGATTCCGCTACAACAGTGTCTTACCACGACCACCTCCGCTTGGCCTGCCCAACCAAATTACCCTCCCTCCACTGTTTTGTTTCCAGCAGTTTCTTTTTTTTCCCCTCACTTTCGTCTTTTATGTCTTTTGTTGTGGAATTTGGTACAAAGTGTTATTACAGATCGTACGTTAAAATTTCAATTTCATGCATGTATGCTCAAATTATTTCCCACGGGAGTTAAGTGCACTTCTCGAGGCAATGTGTTACACCAAAGTGCTTTACAGGAAATTTTTAGTTTTCAAGTGCAATATACGATTACCACTGCATAACACACTTACCTGCTATCACCTACCTGCTTGTCTGACCTCTTTAGAAGGTATTACTATCATTATCTGCTTGTCTGACTTCTTTAGAAGGTATTACTATCATTATCTGCTTGTCTGACTTCTTTAGAAGGTATTACTATTATTATCTGATTGTCTAACTTCTTTAGAAGGTACTTCCTATCATTATATGCTTGTCTAACCTCTTTAAAAGGTACTTCCTATCATTATCTGCTTGTCTAACCTCTTCAGAAGGCACTTACTATCATTATCTGCGTGTCTTACATGTTTAGAAGGTATTTCCTGTCACCTTTTTGCCTGATCTCTTTAGAAGGCGCTTACTATCATTACCTGCTTGTTTAACCAGTGTCATTGACTGTCTACCACACTTTCCTACGCCACATTATTGCCCGTGAATAGGTCGCTAGTACTTATGGTACTTATCTTTTGAGTTTTATTTATAGTATTTTTAAATGAATCTACCAGGGGAATTAAAATTAACTGATAACGTTGTATTCCAGTTTTTATTAAAAAATGAAAGAGTATGGAAAAATGGAAAGGGAAGAGAGAGAGAGAGAGAGAGAAGGGAGAGAAGAGGGAGGAGAGACTGAAAAAGAGAAAGGGGAGAGGGAGAAGAGAGGAGAATAGGGGAGGGGAAAAAAGAGTGAGAAGTAGAGTAGTGGGAGTGTGAGAGGTGAAGGGAGAGGAGGAAGGAAAGGAAGAAAATGGGAAGTGTAGAAAGGGAGAGAAGGGCAGGGTTAAAAGGGTGGAGGGGACGAGGGAGCAAGAGGAAACAGAGAAAGAGGGAAAGGAAAGGGCAGGAGAAAACATTCCATGAAGTATTATATAAAGTTTCAAAACTATATAGTATAGCATTACAGACCACCACCACCTCCTTCTCCTCCTCCCCCTCCCCTCCCCCTCCTCCAACCTTCCCCCTCCTCCTTCCCCTTTTCCTCTTCACAACAAAACTGGTCAAAAAGTTTCCACTGCAACATTTACTCCTAGTTCGGTTTTCAAGGTCTTTCAGACTGCCATTGTGTCCCATGTTTTTGTCCTTTGTGAAAGCTTTGATTAATGGTCTTCTTGCCAGGAACTTGGGTCCACGGCTGCCCTTCATGCCTCTTCTGCCATGTTTTCCATAGATTGAGTTTATTCCAAAATTTCCTTTACGCTTATACGTGTACCGGTATTTATGAGGTATTTTTATATTATTGTGCTTAGAAGATTGTTTCTTCCTCTTAATATATAAGATATTCCAATTATATATTGTATGTAACTACTTCAGCATTAGACAAAAAGCCTAAATGAATTTCGTAGTTTGTTTATTGTCAACTATAAAACCATCCTATGGACGGCACCATGAGAACATATGGATACAAAAGCCTATGAATTAAGCCTTAAAAAAAGGTTAAGAGGAATACATTTTTATATATATTATTTCACATCTATAATTCGGGCACTGTGACTCTCATTAGTCAATTTTTTTTAGAATATTTTAGCAGAATATCTGGTGCATTTTTCATTAATAAAATGCCTCATGGAATCATACATGTTGATATACCCATATTCCTTTATAAGAGGACAGTTAAGCATATAGTTTACAGGAAAGTAACTACGAGATTCTTTACGTATTTTGCTTTAAGTTTTATCATCGTATTTGTGTACATTAAACGTTCAGAAACACTTGCAATCAATGTTCCAAACGGTATAAAATACAGTCAAGTTGATTAAGACACACGTGCAACAGTTGGGCATCTTTATTGATGGAACGTTTCGCCCACACAGTAGGTTTCTTCAGTTAAATACAGAGAATAGATTGTAGGCAGCAGAAATGACTCGTCACTTCTACCATATAAGCGAAACGTTTCAAAAATAAAGATACTCAACTGTTGCACATGTGTCTTGCTCATCAACTTGCAATTAAGCCTGAACATGGCTACTGTGATATTAGTCAGTCTGTATGTATGCCAAACTTGTCGCGAGCGTTTCGGTACTAGGACCTAGGTGTGACCCAGATCCCAGAACTGGAAAGTTTGCAACAGAGTGGCCAATGTTTTTGCATTTTGTCTTTTTTTTTTCCTCATAACCTGTCTGTAACACATGCCATTTTGACCAGAAGTACCTGTAACCAAACACAAGCTTGGCTACTATGGCATCAGTCAGTCTATATACAAGCCAAACCACCAAATCAGTATACTTGTAACCAAGCCTAATCCTGGCTCCTACAACATCAGCCAGTCTGTTTACATTGGGAGTTCCTCCGTAAATGTTAACATAGAGGGTTTAAACATCTGCTCAAGACTTCTAAATGTATTCCTACAACATTCTAATTCATCATTTAACTTATTCCTTACGATGTCAATAATGCTGGAACATATCAGGCATACATTCGACTTTGTCTCTCAAAGTAAGGCTAATTTAAGCCATAAATAGACTACATTTCTTCCTCGGAGTTTTCCTGTATATCTATGCCTGGCTTCTCCAGTGAGCATGCTGTAACATATATTTGATTTTAATATATAGAAAGAGAAATATTTTGAGTACATCTAGGTGAGTTATCCCTTTATTCTCTCGCCCTTCCTCTCTTGCTCTATCTACCCACTTTCTCTTGACTCTCTCTCTCTCTCCCTCCCTTCCCTTCCACTTGCCCATCCAACAGTTCTCTTTCCCTTTCACCGTTTCCCTCTCAGTTTCTTTCCTTTTCCTTTCACATATCATAATTTCTCTCTTGTCCCATATCAGTTACCCCATTTCCCTCCCTCTTATCTTTACACCTCTCCATGCCCCTTATCCGCGTTCCCCCCTCTCCTTTTTCCCTTTCGTTTCTCCTCTTCGCTTTTTTTCCTCTTTTTTTTCTTTTCAGTCCCTTTTCTCTTCCCCCCTTTCCATTCCCCTTTCTGTTTCTCCACATCATCCCCTCTCCTCCCCACTTCGTTTCTCTCTCTCTCTCTCTCTCCTGTCCCCTTCCCTTTCTCCCTCCAACACTGTCCCCCCTCACATCCCCTTCTGTCGAAGTCCTCTCTCTCCATTTCCTTCTCTCCAGCCCCTCTCCTCACCACTCAGTTTCTCCCTCTCCATTTCGCCTCTCTACTCTTTGTTCTCCCAACAATATTTCCCCTTAAATCCCATTCTTTCATATTCTCTCTCTCTCTCTCTCTCTCTCTCTCTCTCTCTCTCTCTCTCTCCACACAATGGTTTTTCAAAGTTAGTTTAAAAGTTTCTAACTTTATTTACAAGCTAAGAACTGTTACCTACATCAGCTCATTTGAGTCTTTTATTGTTATGAAATATGCAAATAGGAAACAAAATGAACTTAGAGCCATCCAGTCACTGGATAAATCCACCTGATCTTGGATTTATGTAGTGACTGGTGTCACATAGTGGAGAGGTTTAACAGCAGATCAGCAGCAAAGTGACCTTTTTTGAAGCCATATTGACGGTCACAAAGAAGCGAGTGTCATTTGCCATGAGATTGTCTCAAGGGTCTTGCCAGTGATTGACATTAATGACACTGGTTTGTAGTTGCTGATTTCCACTCTGCTCTTCTGTTTGTGAACAAGGACTTGCCTCTTTCCACAGAGAAGACCATTTATACTATTCTAGGCAGTGCTTGTAAATGTGAGTTAGAGGTGATGCTAGCTGGTCTGCACATCTACTTAGCAGTCTTAGGTTTACCTTATCTAGGCCCGCAGCCTTTTCTTGGTCAAGGGATTTAAGGAGAAGATGCACTTTATCTTGCCTTATTGTCAGCTTTGACAATTTTGACAAAGTTCTTGCGGCTAGCAAAGGAGGTTCCTTGTTGGATCAGGATCTTGCATTCTTGGCAGCAAAGAGTTCAGTTTTCTCCTGGCTGCAAGTAGAGACGGTCCCATCTTGTTGATTTAAAGGTGGAACAATGTCATAAGGTGAATAACCTTATGACATTGTTCCAAGGACCACCAGGTTTTGGAGCCCACTCTATCTGATGCCAGTTTTGTGTGTGTGTACTCACCTAGTTGTGGTTGCAGCGGTCGAGTCATAGCTTCTGGCCCC